>JAVQJL010005541.1:0-10032 GCA_036024295.1 Nannoperca obscura
TTTTATATCTGTTATTTTGTTTTGTGAGAGATATAATAGAATATTAATACCACTCTCATATATATATATATATATATATATATATATATATATATATATATATGATATATATAGAATATGATGCAGTCAGTTAGCTTAGCTTAGCATAAAGACTGGAAGCAGAGGGAAACACCTAGCCTGGTCCAGTCTGAAAAGTAACAAATCTGCCTCCCAGTCCTCTAGAGCTCTCCAATGCTAACCAGCTGTTCATATTTTATATTTACCATACAGAAATGAGAGTTGTATTGAACTTTTCATCTAACTCTGTTCAAGAAGACAAATAAGTGTATTTCCCAAAATGAGAAGTTGTTTGCATTAATTAGTCCTTTAAGTTTCTCTTTGGTTCAAAGGTACAAAGAGGCAAACTGAGCAGCTGTTTATAGGCACTGCAGCTGCCAGGGACTCATAAGAAATTAAAATGATTTAAATTATGAATTAAAATGTTATCTTATGTTGTTTTTAACTTATTACTGTATCTTATACTGTAATGTTTTAACATCTTTCTGCAGGTTACCAGGTTATTTTTTGGTCTTTCACTGATTTCTTCTCTAGTTTTCACTCCAACATCAACTTCTCATCAATTATTGTCAGTCAATGACATAAGAGTGTAAACTGAGAACAAGTTCAATATAGCAAGTATAAAAAAGCTGCATCTTTACTGAAGAGAGTTAATAATATTGCTACTTATGCTTACTTACTTACTTATAGAGATTGTCCTACATTTGAACATTGAACCTGGTCATTTAAAGAGATGCAGGTGATAGTTGTCTTTGAGCATTAAATCAATACATAATCCTCTTGGGACAAACACACATGTGAGAATCCCACAGGAGACTAAGTAAATATCGACACACTTACTGCAGATACTTGAATAAAGCCATCAATGGGCACAGCTGATGAACACGTTGCCCAAATTGGCTCCATTGCAATAAATCAATTTCTACCTACTCGTTATTCCCTTTTCTTGTATTCCTGCTGCTTGCTTATTGCCTTTTCAGACTTTCCATGTACTTGAATAGTGGTTAATTTGCAACAATTTCATTTTGAAGAGAGCAATTTCTGTACTGAGAGGTGTAGAAAAAGAAAGAACAGGATGGTAGGGAGAAGTGACAGAGGGAAATAAAAGAGGGTGAATTGGGAGACCAGGAGGAGGTGGGGAGAGATAATGAAAGATGGCAGGCTAATTTTATTCTGTCGACCTGCTTGCCTTCAGTTAAGTGAGTGAAATGTTTTTGGGGCTGATTCATAGCAGAGCTGTATCACTCTGTCATAATGGCTGCCATGTCACTGTGACACTGAAGGAGATGGAGGAGGAGGCAAATATCGCAGGAGCTGTCAAAGTGCTGTCTAGCAGCTTCCACTGGCTGGGTTCAACATGTCACAGACTGTTGAGTTCATTTATTGTGGGTGATAAAACTGGGAGTGATCAACTACTGGATTAAATAAAACCAGTGCATGACTGGAAATGTAAGGTGGGTAAAACCTCTCTTTCTCCAGACCTGAACCATAAGGTCCATGTTTCATTTCCACAAATGATGTTCTGACTTTTGCACGATGTTTGCTGCAATGATTACTTATTTATATTAAATTCAGTTTTATTTATATAGTGCCATATTATGACAAAGTTATCTCAGGGCACCTTATAAGTAATTATTAAATGAAAAATGTGGGAAAATACTGGATCCTATAAATGTGGTGCCATGTACAATTTCTAAAGTAGGAATGGCACTCAAAGGATCGTGGTTTAATGGTCTTCTGATATAGAGTACTGATCTGAGATCAGTCCTTTACTGAAACCTTGCTGTGACGAACTCATTGGAGTCAAACATAGAAGTTTACAATGACACTGACAAATAAAAACCTTATTTAATGTGGTTTGGTCTGAGTCATATTCTGTATTGATTTATTATAAATTTGCTGTACAATAGCTATAAGATTGACTTCATGTTCTGTATACTGTAACTTAGTACACAGGGTTTGTGTTAAAACTGTCCTATTATAAAACGATTTACTAAAATGACACGAATATGAAAAGACAAGGAGATCAATCATTGTTTTTTTAATAATGATTTCAATAATGATTCAAAGGTACTCTGTAGTACACTTACACGATGATTTATCAATGGCAAAAACAAAAAAAAGAAAAGCAAAACCCTTTGTTTGTAATTTTTTCCCCTGCACAGCATATCTCATCTCCTGTCTTACTCCACAGCACTGCTGCATGGTGATCACGTTGACTGGAGGGTCCCAGAATTGTTGCGTTACAACCCAGTAAGAAAAAACACAAAGACAACCATTGTCATCATGAAAAGCTGTAAGTTAGAGTGAATGAATGCCCTGTGACTTTTTATTCTTCTTCTCCAATTTCAAAAGGCTACTCCAGCTCTTTCATGGTGCTCAGTGGGTGGGTGTTTGACTGCAGTGAGTCAAACTATGGTGACTTTTAAAAATCCACCTGTTAATGCCAAAGCGCTGCGGTAGCACAGTGTTTCTACAGAGAGACAAAAAAAAACGCTCAACAAAAGACTGAACTCATGTCCCCTTACAGTTACAAAATCACAGAGTTACTTCCTGGTATGTGCAGCGAGCTAGAGCTGCCTTTATGCTCATCTAACTTCTAGTTCTCACTGCATTTCCTTTTGCTCAGGCTTCTGGAGGCTTGTGGTTGTTCTCAGATCCCATTAATCTCTTCACCAGCTCCTCTGCTTTATGACAAAGGGTGAAAAGCAGAGGATGAGATGCAAGGACAGAAGAATCAGAGGAATGTAGTACTGCCAAATTGGATGCAAAGAAATATTAAGAAAAGTCATTTTGAATTAAAACTTTTGTATTTTCTATTTGCCAGCTAATGCTTTCAGTCGAACTGTTAAACATGCATGGTCCAACATCCTAACCTTGATTGTCTCCTCTGAAAACATTGATCACCTACAATATGAACATGTTTATTGATGGGTGCCCTCAGGTTTCTCACAGATTTGAATTTCATTAAAGATAAATAGGTGGATTTTTATTGGCTAGTACTTTAATCTTACAATGGGAAGTGAACCCTTCCTCCAGCTCTATACTCGTCGTTTCTTGTGTCTTCTTATAAACAAGAACTGTGTGTAGTTCTATTAGAAGTACAGGGAGCATCCTGTTAACACTGCCCACTCTCCTTTCTCTTTATTGTTCCCAGTGGCCACAGATCAGCCCAATGAGGAGCCTTCACAGGCATCACTGTGGGCCAATTTGGAGTGAGGCGATAAAGATTCATTACTTGGGAGATGAGAAGAACTCTGTTTTGGAAAAACTGCTCTTGTTCTTACTGCCGGGTCTGTTGGGAGCCTCCAAAAAGCCTGTGAACGAGGCCCCAGTGTCAGTGACAAACAATGTGGCCCAGCACGCTTGGAAAGCAGTTCATTTAAATATCAACCCGTTCAGGGAGAAGACCATGTTATCTCATTTTGTAATGGCTGAGGGAAGTCCAAAGCTAATTTGTGAGCAAAAACAGCAAAATCGAATATACAAATTTGCCTAAACTAGATTAGACTAGGTAGTCTACAATGCCCCACCTCAACCATCGCACACACCCCACCCCAAAAGCCACTTAGAAACATATTGTATTTTCCAAACAGCTAGCGCCATATATTCTCACATAGCACACTTCACAAAGCTGAGTGAAAATATTAAATAAAGAATCAAATATCTAAATATAAAACCATCTTCTGTTATCACACCTATATAAAGCATCAAATTACATTCTACAGTTCTAAACATCAGAGGGAGAAAACAAAAAGAGCAAAAACAAAACAACAAAGGTCAACAAAAAGTCAAGTTCATTTAAAGTAATTTACTAACTATCAAATGTCCGCGAGGGTGGATAAACACTACAAGGCTTCTTTTAGAAAATGGTGAATTTAAGCCAGCTTCATCACATTTACAAAATGTTGCAATTGTTAAACAGTTTATGACAAAAGTACATAATTGACATTTTTTCACCACAGATGCTCATGTAGATATAATTCCAGTTTGCTCATATTTCTGTACTGTTTATCCACCCAAGCTTTAAAAAAATGCAGTAGTGGAGGAGCTTATGTAAACAACACAGTGATAATGCACCACTGGAGTCTGGGAATACACTGCAATCTAAGCCCGATTTTGAGGTTAGTTTTTAAATAAATAATACTAGTGCACATTTATCAGAAATGTTCATTTCTGTAATAGTAATTTTCTGCTTGGAGCGAATAAATACTAAACAAATATAGAAAAAATAAATTACATTCTACACACTCAGTATCGGGAATTCAGCACATTCCACTTCTTTTTAATTGCATTTATGGTAACCCATCATCATTTTCTTCATCAAAATAAAGCCCAAAGTAGCCACTCCAATGAGCTTGGATGAATTAAGGTTTTGATGAATCTGGGTTGTAAACAAACCGTAACACAACACAGCACCTTCATCTATATGCAGATGAGCTGCCTCTATCGAGAATAAGTGAAACTCGTTCTCTGCTCAGATCACCCGTCCTCAGTATAACGCAAAAACATGTATGATTGCTTACAAGCTTGTAAAATGTCACAACAACTGGAGTTAGTAATTAAACATGATAATCTTGATTATCTCGAGTGATCAGTGAGAATGTAAACATCACTTCTAGGCAACATTCATCTCCTTATTGATACCTCTAACAATGTACTCAAATCAAGTCAAACACTCAATCTCATCAGCATATAAAGCAGGGATATTAATGGGGACTTTGCTTGTGTTTGTGTCCACATCAGTAATCCAAACAAGGAGGTCTATGAAGCATATAAAAAGCACAAAAATCACATTATATGACTTTTCAAAACAAATCACCCACGCTGGTGTTTCTTTGATCCCCATCATGCCCTGCAAACGTACCTCTGTGTTATATGGTGTACTATCACAGCTCAGTTTGGTTTAATTCTCTCCAATAGAAACATGGGTTGGGTGTGTTTAACTAGATATATTCCACAAACTGTCAATGCACAATACTGTCAATTCTGCAACTTGCCTGTTTGGTAAGTAAAACAATAAGAACAACGCAGACACACACATACTTGCTAAATATGTAATTCCACTTTCTCATAAATCCTGAAGCCAAATAAATACATACACAGACTCCTTTCTTACTTCTAATCAATATAATACAGAAGCTAATTTCTTATTACGCAACTCCATCTCCTCTGCACTATATAACCCACTCTAACTACCTAAAAAAGTCATTTTACTCTATTGGCCGAGGAAACAACCCCATATTAAAACACGCATGCTCTTTACAATGTTATAAAAAGCAACATTCAAATCAGCAGCTTCAGACAAACATACAAAAATATTGTTGATGATTTTAAAGACATCTAGTTGTCACCCCCCGGGCCATGGGTTTCATTAAACTGGCTGCAGCAAAAGTGGATTCATCCAATCCCCCCAGGAATTTAATATTCAGGACACTGATATGCGAGCATCTTACAATTCTCTTTACAATGCAGTTCAGAGTCTAAATGCCTTTAGTTTATGCTGAAATGCAGGTACTGTTTCTGTCTATAGAGTGCATTGTCCCTCAGTCTGCACATTAAGCGTATCAGTAGATTTGTAAATGTGTGTTTCAGTTCTAGTACAGTAGGGCCGGGTAGCCTTCCACAATTTCGAACAATACCTCTTTTGATTTTTCCCTTCTTAACTGCTTTTATTTTGCTGAAAAAAAATAAATAACACATTTTTCAAAATCGCATGAGGAATTTACTCTTAGGGATCAGTTTCATTAAGATCGTATCCTTAGTGCTTACTGGTTTCTTTTGATTAGGGTGCAAGAATTAACATGAATGTTAAATGATTTACTGCTTGGCAGATAGGAGGAAGAGGCCACTCTTGATCTCAGTCTCAAAACTCAACACTTTTGCTGTTATCTCGCATAAACATCTTGTGATTTACTCATTTTATTAACGCGATTAAAAGGTAAGAAACAACTTGTGAAATCTACCAAATTAGACTCACAAAGGTGTTCATCATGACACCTTATTTATAATAATTATGGGAGAGGCTGTGGTAATGGGTTAACAAAACAAACCTCTCCCAGCCTGCCCCGACAGCATATACAACCATATGTCTATGTAGAGTTTACACAGTAAACATAGTTCTGTTCTCTGCATCAGATCAAACAAACAATCAGGCGGGGCAGTGGGAGAGGCGAATCCACCACACAGGGCAGCCAGTCAGATTGCTAAAGCCCTAAATTAACATTTCTTTGTGATACTTCTTCTGAAAATCTGTCTTCCTCATCAGTATATCACCAATCTGCCTACATATGCTGATTTATGCAATCCAAAACTAAATCATATTGCACCCTGAAACCCAGGCTTGTTTAAAATGCAGTTAGAACAAAACCTGGAAGGAAACATGTGAAACAGCCCCATGATTACGTATATCTGGCTCTGAACCAGGGTTTAAGGATCGAGAGACAAGACAACCGGAGGATTGGTTTTAACATTTTCATTCAAAAGGTATAAAATAAATGACCTTGTGTTTTTTTTGCTCCGATCAGCAGATGAGCATGTCTGGATTAAAAGTATTTTTGAGCGCAGGGATTATCAATCCAATTCTTTAGAGTGCATTTATGAAAATAAGTCAGCCAACAGCATTTTGGGTAGGCATTATCAGGAGATCATCTTTCTGGCGAGCATAAGATTTTGCTCATCATCATCATCATCATCATCATCATGTTTTGGATAGAATACGAGGGGGAAATATCTATAACTGAGATCACCCCAGATTAATATGAGTGGTAGCTTTTTGTGATCCTTGAGGTGGGGCTAAAATGTGGAGCAATGGTATTAGTGCAGAAAGCTCACAGTTTGTCAACAAAATGTCTGCATTACTACTGTAGCTCAACTTCTTTTATTTCCATAACTACGCATTTGTCATGGAAAATGTTACAAAGTCCCAAGTCCACCAGGTATAAAAATCCTGACAACTACAGAGATTGGATGCAAATGCAGGACAGAGATCTGAAATCTTATTTTGTCAAAATATTACAACAGATTCATATCATTTCTATCTCCATGCGGGTCCGTGAATTGATGTTGAGCTGACAAATCAATGCCTGCATTTTTTAAATTCCAAATATGAAAATATGATTCTCCGCTAATATAACATTTCCTGCTATTTCATTTCAAGCCAGCTGTACTCTTACAAGAAATATCCTTTTTAACCATTCTTTTAGTATAATATAAGATGATGCCACAGAACTGAGCCATTAAATAGAATAAGATAGCAGTAGATGTGAGTGCTGATCCTGTGTTTTTCTGCAGAGGTAGCACACAACTGTCAAGCCTCACCCAGGGGGCTGATAATACGCAGCGGAAGTGCTGAAGCAAGCTCCCTTTTAGTCTCTCAGTGTGTTTTAAACACTGTCGGTGACAGCAGCACATAAACCAGCTCCTCCCCAGTAACAACACAACAATGGCACCGCTTGATTTTTTGACAACAGGGGCTATATTGTTTAAATTAGATGAACGTATGTAGAGGTTATGATGCACAGACAGCACTTTGAGACAGGAACCAATTGTGTCAACAATTAAGACCAACAGTTCTCGTTTCTATCAAAAGCAAAAGTCTTTGTACAATTATATCAGATGTCGATTGTGCGTACTTAGTTTTTTTTTCTCCATCTGTGAGCCAAGTAGAAGTTTATTGTCTTGCTAGGAGTTGTAGAGACATACTGAAGCTACACCAGACCAGGTTTGTATCTTAATTAACAAGCAAAAAGAAAAAGAAGTAAACAATTAATGGCACAGAAAAATCATTACTTCACACTGCAGCTAACTCGTCACTGGACTGGACTCTGACTAAAAGTTTATATCAGAGACTGAAATGAAAAGATAACACTGCAAAAATAGGGAATTGCACCTTCTTTGTCACTAGAACTTGAGAAAATTGAAATTGAAAAAAAGAGTATCCTTTACATAAAGATTTTGAGAAATTTAAAGAACTAATCTACCCACCATCTTCCTTGTTGAATTATCCACCAGAGATTACAGAAGGACGAAAAAGAAAAACAATCTAAAACATTGTTTGTGATTTAAGAAAACCCCTCAGATGTGCACCTTGTAAATGTATTAATAATATTGCTTTTACACTGGAGAATGTGGAATATTTATATAGAAAATATCCAAAACAATAGAAACAGTTTCACATTTACATTTTTTTCATCTTTTTTTTTTTTTTTTATGAAACCACTTATTTACCCACGAGCTAGTAAACTAGACCCTCCCTAACCCCTTTGGCACAATAATCATATTCATATTAATTATTATTATATTGTTGAATTACAAGACATTTGAATAGGAATGGTAACTCACACATTCAGAGAAGTAACACAGTTTCTGTAGTCGTAACACATATTGGTACTGTATGATGTTGTAACATAGTTCAATAACATCACTTTTTTTTCTTTTCTTCACCTTTGTTGATATGTAAATAAATGTACTTTCATCTGAAACAAAACAGAACGGTCTTTGCATGCCCTTATTATTTACAGAATCACTTTGTCTGAGTTTGTTCTTGCTGGCTACTGTAGAGCAGAAATACTACACTCACAAGGAGAAATCCGACCATGGACCGCATGCTGCATCAGTCAGCTGTCACAGCAGATGAATGCATATGCTGCGGAAAACATGGAGATCATGATGGACAATAAGACACAGGCAACACAAGTACAGATGTTTGTTGTGATACCAACAGCCCAATTGTCTTTAATTAAGTCAGATATACTTGTCTTTGCCGCAGATAATATTCCTCATATAAAAGGTCTAAAAGTGTTTGTGTTGTGTATCACAACCTTCTGACTCAATTTACTTTGCTGAGTGTTTTCCTCTTTGGAGGGAGCGGACACAAAGCCAAGGCCCCATTTCTCAAAAGCATCTTAGTGAATGCATTCATCGGCACATTTTATATCCCAGTACTACGCTGGATACTCACAAACTCTGAGTGTGCATGGGTACTTATACTGTTGGCACATGTATGTACAACGTCCCCTTTAAAAGGCATATGTTTTCAACCCAAATCTTAATCAGCCAAATTCGATTTTTTAGGGTTTCACTTGATTAAATGATTAAACATTTGATTGAATTTGACATTCAGGCTTAATGTGTAGCAGCGATTCTCTATATAAACCAAAACCTGTCTCCTACAAAAAGCAATGATATACTACTTTTGCCAAATACCTTGTTGAGAAAATGTGATTTCCAGCTGGATCACGTTCACTACAACATTTTTCATGACATGTGGCATTAGTCTCATGTGACCTTAATTTAAAGCAACAGATACACATTCACTGATTCGCTTTCTTTAGATTAGAAGGTTGCGACCACTCTCAAGTCTGTCTGTCCAATATGATCCTCTTTTGTTGATGTGCCTTTTCTTTGTCAGAAAAGAGTGGAGAAGTTCAAAAAGGTCTTAGCACCTGTGCAACAGATGAACCCGGTAGAAGCTGTGGGGGAGGAGGCTCTGTCTTTGATGAAACAGAGTGACACTTGCGTCCTGCTGATACATCGTACAGAGAAATGTCAGAACTGGGACCCAGCTAAGCCTTACATAATGCTCTTTTAAATGACACACACTAGAAATAAGCTTTGAATTTAGATTCTTGCCAATAATCCACCTGAACAAGATTTAATGACTAAGATGATTATGGTAAAACAAGGCCTGGTCTTGTCAATCCCTCCTCTCCTTCTTTCTCGAGTCACAGACAGAGAGGTACAAAAGGTTTGGTCCCAACTACTTCAGGAATCATGTAGAAAATATACATTCAAACCTCTGAAGAAAAACAAACTGGAAGAGTAGAAAATACTATAATACTGGCAGGATAAAAGAAAGCAGCAAGAGAAAGAGGGACGGGGGGGGGGGGGGGGGGGAAAGCAACGTGGAGTAAAAAAAAAAACGGGGAGAGGAATGAAAAAAAGGATGCTTTTGTGTGAAAGTTCTTCAGATTA
>JAVQJL010005551.1:0-18784 GCA_036024295.1 Nannoperca obscura
TTTGCAGACCAATCACACAGACACACACACACACACACAGAGAGAGAGAGAGAGAGAGAGAGAGAGAGAGAGAGAGAGACACACACACACACACACACACTAGGTTGTAAGGATCTCACTTTACAGCTTCTGTTTCTTGTTATTTGAAACAAGAGATTCCTCTCTTGTCAAATCAGTCAAAATAATCACGTTTTCATGGATAGTTTTTGCATCACAGTGGGGCGCAACTTTCATCAATACCAAATGCTTACAGGATAACACTTCACATGCAGAGCAAAAGAAACTGTACGTCTTGTCAGTTTTAAATATGCCTGGCCACTGCTTGATTAACAATAGGCAGCAAAATGTATTCCATCTAATAAATGATGACATTGATGAGAAAATTTATTAGTGGATGTAAAGGGACGAGTGAGAAGCGGGGGCGAGCGTCCTTCACGCTCACAATGATTATTAATTAAACCACACATAAAGAATCATTCAACTACAAAACACTATTCTTCCTTCGTATCATTATTTTCCAACTCAGTTCTGTTTTCGGCATGCTACTCTATCTGTAAAGGCCCTACCATGATCCATACATCCATTACCATAACATTTACATTACAAAGACCTGAGTTTAACTTCCAAAAGGGCATTACTTAAACAGACAGACGGAGCCAGTCATGCTACAGATGTCTAAAAAAGAAACGTTGCACACCCATAAGCTGCTGTTAGCTTAACTGGATGACTCAAAACATGATGTCACAACGTTATGTGCTTGTAAAGCTGATGTAGTTAACATGTGTTTTAACATGTGTTTTGATGGTAAGCAAAACAGACCACCCACCATGCCTCAAGTGAGCAAAGCGCAGATATCGACAGAATGAAGAAAAAGAAAAACGAGGAGGAACAAACTCACATTGATGTAATTTGCATTGATGTAGTCATCTGTGCTTTTCAGAATGACTCGCGTGGCATCATCTGCAGAGGGAGAGAAAAAGACAGGAAAGGAAAAGGGGGGGCAAGATTACAGATAGAGACAGACGACATGGAGATTCCAAGGTGGAGAGGAAAGAGAGAGAACCAAAAGGTTAATGTCGGTACATATTCAAACACACCAGCCAACAGAAACAGACAACAGTGTGCAGTCACGTACAAGGAGAGATGTCTCTGTAGCGATTTTTGGAAACGTTCTGAGGTAATTTGGCACACAGCATGGTCATCCCCGGCCTCTTTCTGTACAGTTGCTGTAAGAAAAGGAACACACATTTATATTAATGTTACAGGAAGATCAGTAGAACAACTTGCTCTCTTTGTGAATGTAAATATGCACAAACCTCTATGAGAGTTCAAATGTATAAAAAAAACTTTATAAACACAACACAGAGCTAAGTGTTCAAGATAAAGGACAGGAAGTTATAGAAATGTGAAGGAGGAAAGAAATGTCTGAATCAATCAAAGACTTCTGATTCTAACCTACACTTCCACACCTTTGTGTGTGTATCTCTATGTGAGAATTCTGTATATGCACAGTGTCTATTCATGTGTGTGCTTATTTCTATGTCTTACATCAAACTGTGCCAGTATGGCTCCACTGCTCAGGCCCTCCTTCAGTGTGACCATAGAGTCCCTCAAAGCATGCTGGTCTAGTTGAGCAGGGTCCTGAGGGGACTTCTCAGGGATGTACTGAAAATCTGGCTCAGAGTCCACCTTCTCCTCCACCACGTCATAGATGGCTGGAAGGGAGAAGAAATATGTCACAGTTTGTATACGCACAGCTGTTTATGTAGGCTGAGGCCTGGGCGAGTTGATTCATCTTTAAATACATAATTAAGAAAGAAAACATCCAAGGTAAAGAAACTCTAAAAATCACAACCAATGTACTGCACCATAGGAATATGTAGTTAATGCACGTGGAAATATTTATATGCAGAAATATCACAAAAACAGATTAAATCAAATGATGTGAACTGACAGGCATTCAATACGTTGATGCAATCTTATATCTGTTCTGATGTAAGAGGGGATAGAAAGCATAAATCCCTCTTTGACCCAGTTAAAATACCAAGAATTTCCATGTTTCATCATCTTTAAAAGCCCCCCTCGCACTTCGCTGACAGTGATTAAAGGAATGCTTTGCCATCTTTCTACACGGTGAATACATATAGCTGAGATGTACAGAAAGCTAAATCTATCTTGACCCCCTAAAGCTGTAGCTGATGCTACAGTGACTTCCTGTTTACACTGTTAATTGCTTTTGATTGGACAGTGCTAGAAATGTTTCCCAACAACTGATTCTTTGGTAGCCAAGTCATTAGGCATTAGTCATTAGGCTTTGAATCGGATAGTTATGGCTGAAATAAACATTATTTATATCAACCACACAAGAGATATTTGTTAACCTTCAATGCACAACATACAGCCTACAATATAGCGTTAAATATTAGTTACACGGAACGCAAAACGTGATTATAGTGGTCAAAAATTGGGAGCCGATCAGCTCTCTGATACGGCAGCAGCCAGACGTTTCCCATCATGCCCTGGGTCTTGCAGTCGGTGGAGAGGACCTGCCTGTCTCTAAAAACTGCATCGATCGCATGGGGTTATAGTTGACCACGTGTGCATGACTGTCAGAGCAAGTTGGGATCAAGTTGGACACAAATCTAACCAGCATGCATTGTGCAGCGATCGCCGGGGATCGATTCTACGCAGACTGCTCATCTCGAACAAGCCTATTCCTTACCATTTGGTCTGACCAATAGGATGAGCTCCCCAGAATGGCTCTCGCAGCTGGCTTTGATGAACATGACCACCTGGTCATGGGTGTGGTCAGAGATGTCCCGCCCATTAATTAAGACCACCTGGTCGCCCTCGTTAAGGCGAGGCACACACAGGTCAGCCTGAAGAGGGAGAAGAAGAGAAGGAAAGGACACGGGAAGAGAAAAAAGACAAGCAGAAAGAAAGGTGAGAATGAGTGTGAGGTCTAAAACTTTGATAAGTTAGTAAAATGTGTTGGGTGGATATTTGTGAAGCTGTATTTGTTTTAAATAAATATATAGCCTAGTCATCTACTGACTATATGGGGTGGTTGTTGACTTACTGATGTTCCCGGAGCCACTCGAGACACAATGATGGGCATCTTCTGGTCAGCTCCACCCTGGAAACACACAGGATCAGTTAACCACACAAAGCCATGCACAAATGTCCTTTCTTCTTTAGGGATGTGATAAGGAAAGGATAGATGAGCCCAAAATAAAAAAAAGACAGGCCTTTTACTATTGAGTCACAACTAGTGTCAGCTCTCACCTTTACATTAAAGCCAAAACGTCCATGCTCGTCAGGTCTCATCTTGATCAGGACCAGATTATCATGAGGGACAACTCCATTTAGCTGCAAGAGCAAAGTTGGACACCAATATGTCATGTTCACATACTGCTTTCTTCCATACCTTCTCAACATCTCCAATATAAGATCAAGATTTAAAGGGTCAAAAATGCAATTCTGGCCACTAGGGGGCAGAAACCAATATCAAAGCAAGCTGGCAAAAAGAAAACGACAACAATTGCATACTTTGAATTCAGCAGATACAAAGCATCACAAGCATACAGTAAATGTGTTGGCTTTAAAATCAAAACAATCTTCTTTAGAGGTTAATACATATTGTAATTATAATCTGTAATCTCAATACACATGATTTAACAGATTGCTACAATAAAACTCAGCAATACAGTTGCCATGGTAACACTGTTCAGCTTAAACGAATCTTTCATGAACTGTGAGAGAAAAAATTGTTTCTCAGAAAACACAGATTTCTATCACTGAGAAGTCATTGAAGGCAACTTAGGTTTTCATTTATTTTCATAGCATAGAACGTTTGTGTATTAAAAAATATACTTTGACAAAATCCAAGTATAAAACAATCTAGTTAAGGATATCTCCTGAGGACATACATGGAACATATTTCTTCAAAGATGTTAAAGTAGACTACTGAGGTTAATATTTTATTAAAATGCTTTATGCAAATGACAGCATACTACTTTACTGTTTTTTAAGTAATGAGTGTTAGTGTGTGTTGTTGCTGTACTGACCGTGGTCTTATCAGCATTGACAGGAACATCGTACATCTCATTGAGGTGGTTGTCCAGGAGGCTCTGCTGCGAGTGGGCCTGGATGATCTGGCTCAAGGTTTTCCTGCTCAGCTGCTTGGGGGGCAGAGCTGGAGGTTGGCCGTCTAGCCCCTCTGGAGACCTGAGGCAGGGAGAGATAGAATTAAACAGAAATAAAGGAAAGGGAGGCAGAAAAGTGTTTTTGTTCTGTTGAACGTTGATATTTTTGTATTTTATGCAAATAGTATTTTTCCCAAGCAATCTGATTGGGCAAATGGAAACATTGTCACAACGTTATGCTCATGCTGTGGGGATATTTCCCTTCATGTAGAATCACTATTCTACATGATCACACATGTATCCAGTAAAGAACAAAACATTGCTTTTTTACAATTAAATAATTACAAAATTAATTTCACAACGTGATGTTTAGCAGCATAAGTGCTGGTGGAAACAAGGGCAACAGCCTGGCCTTTTAAAGATGACAGTAAACCAAAGGCACAAACATAGATATAGCTAAAGACACAAGTAATGATCTAGCTGGAGAGTTGCCTGTTTGTTAAACTGGTGGACTCTGATAGAAAATGTAAGAGACAAATGGAGAGAGAGAGAGAGAGAGAATGCAAGAGACAGTGAGGCTTAATAGCACTGTGTTAGTAACAATGCATTAACCTCAATAAAAAAAGGATACAAGAGGCCCACCCCCCCCAGACAATAAAAAGCCATCAGCGTGTATGATGAAACAACACGACCAGTCAGGTAAGGCTTTCAGCAGCATCATGGCTCACTCTCTAGGGGGTGAAAGCGAGTAATTTCACTGTGTCTGTATCTGTACGTGTGTGTGCAAGGTTGTGTGTACAGGCACTCCTTAGGGCCGAGAGAACCAGTCAAATAGCATTGCCTTTGTTTTGGCTGCAGCTACTGGTGCCACTTTGAGTCTTAAATGTACGCACGGAAACTAGCATTTATTATGGGTCAAAACCAGGTCAGGCTTTCAGAAGGAGGGCAGCGCACAGCAGGCCTGAGCCAGGACTGCATATCCTCCCACATCACTGCGTTTCCTCAATACGACACAGACAAGTGACATGGATATGCAACTATCTTCATACCTTACCACAACTTAGCCAAGGCTAAAAAGATGTATAGCTTGTCTACACTTTCAAACACTTTGTTCCCAAATCCTAAATGTCTTCTTTTGAACATTTTGAAAGTCTGACATAGGACAGAACTACATGTGTGCACGGTGACAGGAGAATCACTTGCGGGTACATGAGAAGACCAAGTCTAAAACAAGGTGCTAGAAAGCACCATGTTGCATTCAAAACCACCAAAAGAAAGATTAAAAACACTTTCAGTGCACACCCAAGTTTGTTTAAATAAAATTATTTTCCAAAGCCAGCCTTTGCTTTGCATGAAGAAACAAGTATGATTATAGCATACAAAGTAATTTAACACAACATACCATACAGTTGCATGCAATGTTGTGTTTCAGTGTAGTGTATAATTGTTCTCTGACACTGTCAACATAATAAAGACACTGCGTTTTAAAACTGTAATGTACCATGGTTAGCTAAACAGATAATTTTTACTCTACAACACTAAAAACGGAACATTATAGAGAGAGTCTCCAAGCCAGGGCAGTGGCTTTGTTGTATTGCATGTGTGTGGAACTGACACAGCATATGACTGTGGCCTGTGGGAGAGGAAGCAGATTCTAAATTTGCTTTTTATTGGAAGAAAATTTTGGTGGAACATTGGGAAAAATTTCGATTATGGGTCAGAGCAACATGATGGGCCAGAATATACTGAAAAAGGTTGGAGTCAAGATTGCAAATATATGTATATAGATGTATATAAATCTGTATGTCAGGGAGGCCTGATTCTCACCAAAGAAGTTGAGGCAGAATCTAATCTATTTGGGGCAGAGAGGTGGTTGTTACACACTGGATTTATAATATATAGCTCCCCAAAACCAAAATGTAATCTGGATTGAGACCAAATCTACCAAAGTAGACATCACAATAGGGTTGGTGGAGGAGGTCCTTTGTAGCCACCAAAGCTAAGAAAGATGATTTAAAAAAAATTGAATTTGTTCCTTTTGGCAATAATCTACTTTTGGAAATTGTAACCAGTAAAGTCTTTTTCTGAATATTTGCAGGGAAATAGTAATATCTAACATTAGGAAGGTCCAGCCCACACTCAGATCTGAGTCTCTAAAGGATAAAATACTCTCCTTATTATACTGGAAACTTGATTTAGATAAGAGAATTGGGAGATTGGAAACTTGGCATGCTAAAAATTATATAATAAAATTGATAGACAATTTGGCAAAATATTCATTTTTACCAAGTTCCTATTGCCTAAAATAGAGTGGTTGTCCAAATGAACTCTAGAAAAGACAAGATAACAGCACAGTTTAATCTTACACATCCTAGCATTATGGCACATAGTTTTTGAACCACAACAGCATGTTGATGACTGTACAATAAATAAAGACTTCATGAAATCAATAAAATTCATAAACATAAAATTTAAGGTGGGTATTGAAACAATGACTTCCATGAGGGACAAACTAATAAAGCTAATAAAATAGATAAGGTGTATGTTGTCTGGGGTGATTATGTCATCTTTTGGCTCTGTAACAGTGATGAGCCAACGACTTGGCGTGTGTGTGTTTAGCTTTGTAGGCAGCAGAACTACCACTGTAATGTTACTTAACCACTCTGATTTCCAACTGAGAAATGTTCCATCCTTTCACCTCTATTCTTGCGCACACACACACACACACACACACACACACCCCCTACTGTGTCAACAGAAAAAGCATGCCGTATCTACAATGGATCTTTTGCCTCATTCGAATCAATGGCATTCAAGCACAAACTGGTCCAGGGCAACAGCACGCGTTACACTCAATATAGCAAAAGGGTCACGCTGGGCAATCAAATATAATAACATTATATGTTAAGCATTCATCAAGTGTCTTTAAGGGGTTTGTTTCTACAGAACAATACTGTAAAAACATTGTGACTGAACAGTTTTAGATGCTTTAGCACCGTGCTAGCTTGGACAGAGGCTCAAATGGCGTCCACTGGTAGTCTTTGCAAACTATTTCCACCTTACGTTCCAGCAGGTTTGTGATCAATTAGCTAACAAATATCAAACTCCCAAAGGCCATGCAACAACCTTTTGAGACAATATTTGTACCACTAATGATTAGAAGTTTAGGTATATGAGCACTGAAGTTTACTGAGTGTTTTCTATTTTCAGAATCAATTATGAACAGCTGTATACAGTTTTAGGCTTTCAGGCCTTGAAACAGAAATTTGAAACTTTATTACAGTAGTTAACGGAATCCACCAGATATTTTATAGTGTGTGAGCACAATAAGGATATGCAGAAAACACACACACACATGCACAGTAATTCCTAGTTTAGCCAAGTACAACCTCTCCGCCCTGGTACGCGCTATAAACACATTTTACAGGCTGTTATTCAAAGAGTTCATCTTTTCAATGGGGCCGGCTAAGTGACAGTGAGAGAGGGTGTGAACTGTCAGGAGAAGCCACAGACCCAGACAGTCATTTAAAAACGAGTCAACTCAGCAGTACAGTCAGACAGAGTGGCACTAAAACTGATGAGTAAAATTCAACATCAAAATTAAAGGGCGGCTGTTTTTTGGGGAGGGTTGTTTTATTTATGAGACTGTTTTTAGAATTTACAGTGAAATCTATTTTCCTGCCACGAAGTCAAAGGTTGATGGGATTTTTTCCCCCACAATAGAAACAGCTTTAAAAGGAAGAAAGTGGGATGTGCGTGCATCAAAAACAAGAAGCCAGAAGAAGAAAGGAAAGAACTTGAGACACATGGAAAAATGAGGGTGACAACTTTCCACCAGCAATCGTTCATTTCATTAAGCGTCCAGCAGGGATGGGACTTACGGTGTGGAGTCCAAGCTGATGCTGTTGGCTTGCGTGGAGGACGCCGACTTGTGATTGGAGGAGAAGACAGGCAGGCTGGGTGAAGCGTGGATCACATGATCGACCAGGTGGCCAACGGACGACGGGCGTAGTCTTGTGCCCTCTTGCACAAACAGCGAGTTCCTGAAGAACACACACACAAAGACACAATGTTAAAAGGCTGAGATACTGATGCATTTGTTTTGGTATTGACTGAAATGTCAAAGACCGACATACTCGAAAGCCGTATTCTTAAATCACAATTTTGCTAATTTTACATTGTATTTTTAACGAGGAAAAGTTCTTGTAAGGCCAAGTATTGACTTTGTATTGATACTTGATTTCACATTAGCTTATCAAAAAATGCCAACCGATACCTGAATAATGCAAACTGCAGGAATTGAATTATGCAATGTTTTCTAGATTTTTGGGGGAGATATAATAGGTCAGTCAAAGGTCAGATGTCATGGTTGGGCTTCAGAGATTTGCTCAACGACACTTCTGCAGAACAAATGTTGGCCAATCCAGTCGCAAATCCAGTGGAAAATGAAAAACAATGGTGGCTGTTTCAGAACAGGTTTCCTAATAACAGAAAGCAGACTACAGTGAATTACCCCATTTCTTTCTAGAAACATTAACTAAAAAGTTGCGTTAAAACTATATTTGGCTTCCCCATTAACTGAGTGAATTAAACACTTGAATTGAATTGAATAAATTTACTTTTATTTTCATTGTCATTTTAAATATTCCTCAACATGTTGAATATGATTATATTTCACCTTCCACTGCCATAATTGTCTAAAATTAAGCTGAAGTGAAACTCGACCTGCTATGAAACTTGGAACTCACTGATTGGGCGTCCCAGGCGGTGAGCGGGTGGGAAGGCTCTGGGTCTCCAGTCTCTCATCTGATAGGCTGTTCCTGCTGACTGACTCCCAGTCAGTTCCGCCCAGCAGCTTCCTGGCCAATGGCTTGCTGGGAGATCTGCGCAGATCAGGACATGAATTCAGTTGTGGCCAGAATCAAAATGATTGTAATAATACATTAAAGTTCCTGTAGTGTTTATCTACCCTTAGAGGCCTGGAATGTTTAGATTCAACCAACCATAAAAGACATTGTTTACCTGGCAAACACTCTGTCCTTGATGCCTTTCTCCTTTCCATACTGCACAGATTGCACCTCGGTCCGCCCACTAGAGACAGAGACAACAAAAACAACAGTCAATGAACTAAAAATAATTAATAATACTTTAATAGTAATAAAAATGTAACTGAAGTGAAACATGCTGAAAATCTTTCAAAAGCAGATTTCTAAACCTGAGTTTACTTTGACTTTTTTTGACCTATTTGTTTAAAAAAGGACATTTAAAAATATACTGTTATCACCTGAAAATAGGATGAACAAATCGGTCTAAATAACACCAGCATCACATAATCTGCCAGCCAGTGACAAGTGCAAAACGACATATTCAATATGAAATGTGCAATTAAAAATTGTATCGATGTTGGAAAGTCAGTCAATATCTTGAGAGCAAAAACACACCCACACATACATCATGAAGCCAAACATCAGAGCGACGCTCGCTCGCGTTGCATCACTGCTGCTTAATAATGCATCACAAGACCTCCAACTTCACTCACATTTCATGGAATAAGGAAATTTAAAAAAACATAAATGAAGTGAAACTAAGTTGTCACAGGATCATGGCATAATACAGTACTTAGTCAAATGTTTGTAGAAGTGATTTTATTTCAATTTCTTAGTCCCCTTTTCAACTTTAAAAAAACTAAAAATGTACAATATATCAACAATGAAAAGAAGGGGATGGCGTCTGTGAACTTGCAAAGAATGCTTGTACATGGACACAAACACACAAACGATTCCTGCAGAAACCCTAACACTAGTATTACTTTTCCCGCTTTTTTTTAGGTAAATCTTGAAAGATTAAGTTGTGCTTTTCTGGGGGAAGGCAACATAAAAGGCTCTCACTCGCCTTCAAGTGTTTCAGCCTCTCACCTACAGTAAAACAACTGCATCAACTTCCATACAAACATGTACTTCTGCTGATGTTTCCCTGAAGTGGGACTACTGCTGAAAGTCAGACAGGAGGAAGTACAGACAAAGCATCCACAAGTCCGGTCAATGTGTGTGTGTGTGTGTGTGTCTGAATGAGTGTGTGTACATCAATCAATGTGTCAGAATCTGGCTGTCAAGACTTTTCAGACATGTTCCAGTGGGAGTGTCTATATGTGTATCCTCTTGTTCTTACCAGTATCTGAACTTTGAGCCCAGGGTGAAATAGTGAGCGAAGAAGTTTTTCTGTGGCGGGATGGGCCGCTCCAGTCTGAAGAAGGTGTGGTGCTCCACGCAGGCCTTCCACAAGTTTTTACAGGCCCGATAGTTCACCATGTTGAAGCCAAGCAGCGTCTCCCGGGTCTCAGTCTGTGTGCAGAGAGGAGAAGACAACAGTCACTGGGCATTCAGCATGTGAGATGACAGTGGGACAGTGGGACTAGTATTCAGCCAGTTTATCAAAGAAATATATTAACCAGTGATTCCCAACCTTCTTTTGGACATACCCCCACAGCTTTGTCAGATCAACTCAAGTACACCTTCATTGACATCAACTGTCACATTCTCATTTGAAAATTATTTAAATTGGATATCATTTAACACTATTAATTATATAAAGTGGATATTATTACAATAATGTTTTCATACAATTATCAATGTTTAAGTCACTTTGGATTTCTACTTGAAAGTGGCAGAAGCTGAATGTTTCAACAATTTGTCCATTACTTTTAGCTAACTGTTTCAACTGTTTATCCATGACATTTTAGCTAACATACTTCTCTGCTTGCTTGTTGACTTGTTTTGACACATTTTCAACTCGAACAGGTGTTGTTCAAAGGACTGAATATTTTGATACATTTTTTAATCCAAACTTAACTTCTAGCTATATAATAAGTGGATCTATTCTACAATCTTACCCGTGGTTGGAAGTCACAGAATTGTAAACTACTGGGGATGATGTTGATGTCTTTTTATTTAGTTTCACCGAGAATTTAAATTTAAATTTAACTCAGAGACAAAGAAACAGAGGAAGGACAGAACAAGAACTTGACAGTCGCAGGTGGAAAAGAAGGATGGAGGAGTAGAGGCAGAGAATGACAATCCCAGCATTCAATTACCAGATGAAGTCTATTTATTATCAGTTAAATTCAATATTTGCCATGCTAAAGGCCAGGGCAGCGCTTTAGATGCATTCAAGGAGCATGGAAATGGAAGAAAAAAACAGTATCTTTTAAATCTTAGTAATAACTAATAGTTGTTATAATACGAAGGCTTCAGATTCACTGTAAAAGGATGAGTGATGACTATGCAAATATTTGTGGTGGAAATAAACAGCAATAGAGACACCAGATCAGCAGTCTGTAGAATTGTTTGATGCGTTGACAATAGAAAGAGATCCATGTGTCAAACAAGGGATGCAGGACACAGCAGGGGATTAAAGCAGAGTCAACCAGGACACTGACAGCAGGGGGTTAATCTGACACTGATTACACACACATGCAGACACAGCTACGATAACATCTACAGTAAATACACACATTTATACAGTCAGTATGTACAGAAAACACACATACACACACACACACATACACACACACACACACTGGGTAAACCCCTTCATCTCTTCACAAAATTAACAACTGTGGGGGGGAGGTGGTAGTTAAAAAGCACATGTGCGTGTGTACACATACCGCCTCTCTTCTTAGCTGGATGAAGAACTGTTTGCACTTGAAAGAGATTTTCACAATTTTCAACCTGAAAGCAAGAAAAAGAAAAGAAAGAAAAGTTAGTTTCATGATCACTTGTATTGAGACACTGTTATATTTTTACACTTTTGTTAAAATAAAATAAAATAATGGTCAGTCCCAGTTGTGATCTCAGCTCCGTCTCTGTACTTATCAGTAGCAAGCATGTCGCAATACAAAACAGTGAAATAATCTTGAATACAATTACCAGAGTTTGACATGTTATTTTGATTTGTATAATGCTAAAAAGAGATCCTTCCTGTCAAACTCCTCAACATCTCGCTATCCCCATTTTTTTAAGGTTGCAAAAATCCTTCCTCACTGCCTGACATAAGATATATTCTGTGTCAACCTGTTCCAGTCCATCATTGAAGCTATATGATGTTTACACTAAGCTGCATCACTTTCACTCACTCTTGTTGCTATTTAGTTTTTTTTTCTTTTCATGGGTAGCTTCTGCAGGAAGATAGTGTTGACATTCCTTACCCTGCCTACAAAGCTGGCAGCTCAGAGGTCTGGAAGCAGGCTATGCACATGGTATCTTTGGAGGCTTTGTGATAAAAACTGGAATTTAAAAAGTTGTGTCTGGATGCACACCCTAATTTTGTAATGAATGACCCTTATGCATATCAGTGGTATTTGAAAGGTTAAAACATATTTTTTTAAATAGAAATATCATTTAATTTTGCCATGCAGCAATTGAGACTCAGCCACACTTTTCTCCGGTCCACCATATTCTAAGCATTCATAACTTGCAAAACGTCTTATTCAGTAATCAATAAATAGCACACAAGGACTCGTCTGTTCTTCACATTAGCTGACCCACAAAGTCACAACTGTTCGTTTAACCTCTGACCTGTTCCTCCGTCCATAGCTGGAGGGTGTGGATCATAAGAGTGGGAACACGGTTGAGTCTGAAGAGGCTATAAAGTAATGTTGGAATCAGAAGACCACACATGTGTGGCCGCAGTAAGAGGTCTGCTGATGAGCAGCAGAGTAACATAATCCCTTCCTTGAGCTCTGTTGCTGCTGTGACTCATCGCTTCCTGCTAAATATATTTTACATACTTACTCACACACACTAGCATAGACAAACACACACACACACACACGCTTAGACAGTGTGAGTCATGCCCCATCTAAGTGTGTCTCATTTGTCAGGCTGCTGTGAACAGAAATAGGAAAGTGGCAAAAGTCTCTCTCTCTCTCTCTCTCTCTCTCTCAGTTTGTAGCAAGAAAGAGGACAAATGGCAAGAAGTGAAGGGAGACACATGAGAAGTGACAGGACTAAAGCAGATGTAGACAGGACTTAACAGTGGGCCTTTGTCAAAGCGAGGATAAAGAAAGAAAAAACTGAAACTGAAGAGAGTCCAGTGAGTATAGGCTCTCTCCCTCTCCCTCCCTCTCGCTCTCACACACACGGTGTTGGACAGCTGTTGGGGACACCACTGTTGGTTTACATTCAATTATTACATTAGATTTATTTAGCTCCATTCTGTGGCAACTTATCCTAAACCTAACCCAAAAGCAAGTCTTTACCCTAAAAATTAATTTTTGTCCCCAAAAATGGCAAACGAGTCCCTAGGTTTATGATTTTGGTTCCCACTATGTCAGTAACACAACATCCTACATTCCACAAACTCTACATCTGCACACACTCAAACTCATCTTACCACAAATGTCTCACTGTTGTCAGACATTCACTGATGTCCACACACATACACAAACCAGCTGTTATGTTCATTTGGTATGTGTGTGTGTGTGTGTGTGTGTGTGTTAAGCCTACACACGAGTGAATTATCTTCCGGAGTTACAGGGATTTGAGTAGTTACTATCCCACCCCAGCACCCATTAATATTTGGCCTCCCACTGTGCAGCAGCAGAGTATGGGAGATTTCCAAGAATCAATGCTTTGGAGAGAGAATGCGATCAAAAGATATAAAGTGTGATGGGGAGTACGTGAATTAGACAGAGAGGGGTGAAAAAAGGACACGAGGAGAAGGAAAGCAAGCAGATTTGATGAATATAATATTTCCAGGAAACCTAGTTTAACACAAAGCCCCCATCCATAGCAAAAGCTGGTGGAATCATCTACATACTGTAATCCTAGAAAAGATCACCTAAGGCTTAAACATTAATACAACATGTCAACAATCATTAAGTGGGAGGTTTCCAAAATATTACTGGGTGCATATCTCAGCAAAAAGGGTCCCTGGAGGAAATTCAAGTGGAGCTGGCAGCAGAGTGATGGACGGAGAGGTTGGTGTGTGAGAAGAACATCCACAGTTTGATTCCCCAGATCAGGGGAAATCTGACTAGGGGGAATGACAGAAAAGCGATCACTAGTCTTCAAGTGGAGCTGCTTATGGTGAGTGTGGGTAAAATATCAATAGAGGAAGCGTGTTTTTTTTTTTTTTTTTCTCTCTAGCAGTGCTCCATTATTATCCACCATTCCGCTCATTCACACCTTAGAGCTGCCAGATTTTCACTGGTGGATTCATAGAAACTGTAGGTTTTCAGAAGTCTTGCTTGTGGTCCAAGCAGGTGTAACTGACACAAGCTACTTTTATGTCACACACGGAGTTTCTGAAACAGCTGTTTGTTTGCAGGTACATGTGCTTGTTCCAAAAGCATGTACTTTTTAATTGCTTTGTCTATATTTTGCCCTCCAAATAACAAAGAATTTGCCTACTTTCTACCAAACTGAAACTACAGATGGAAAGTTTGTTAAAACCCTGCCTTTTCAACAGCACCTCTCCCACTGCCCCTCACTTCCAAGGCATCCCACAGGGTTCTGTACTCAATCCTCTACTGTTTATCCTCTACCTGCTACCTACCTCTGTAATTTCATCTGTTTTCATGGTCTCCACACCGACTGATGCGCCAATGATTACATATGCATCAAATCTATCGCCAATGCAACTCACTCCACCCTGACCAACTGCCTCACTGAAAACAAATCATGGATGCAAGCAAGCTTTCTAAAACTGAACTGTGACAAATCAGATAAGATCATCATTGGTCCCAAAGCTCTCACCAAACCACCCACAACTTCTGCCTCACCATTGACAGCTTCACTCTGTCTCCCTCCCACACATTTGCAACCTTGGAGCAAGCTTATAAAGTAACCTCTCATTAGTGCCTCATGCAAATCACAAAAACTGCCTTTTCCCACAGTTCTTTCACTGTTGGGTTCTTACTGTATCATGGTTACCTGCTAGATTAAAAATAGCAACAGAAAGATCTCACAGAACACAATAAGTGGGACCTTCACACTTAATAACACATGTAATTTTAGGTTTTGTGTGTTTTGTGTGTGTGTCACTTACCATGGGAAATAGTTGATCCGTACCCTGTTCTTGTAAATCACAATGCCAGCGGACATCACCCCAATAAGAATCTCTGTGTTGCTCTGGTCCTGAAGAGAGGGGAAACAGAGTGTGTGAAGGAGCTTGTGCGTAGTGAAGATGGAGGCAGGGGAGCAGAGCCAGACAGAGACACAAAGAGTATAACAGGGACAACAAAGAGAGAAAGACATTTTTAGGCTTCCTCACTGCTACAAAACAAATAGATGCTGTTGAAAACAGACTTGCCTCTGGGTTAATAAGACACTGAAAGAAATTCACACAGAGTATGTGAGGACAGGTTCAGGCCAGAGTCCAATAAACAGCTACAGTAAATTAGAGAAGACCTTCCAATATGTTTATACTTTTGTCCTTATTGATTATCTAATTTAGAAATGTAATTCTATACAGTACGCACTGGACATCCTGCATGTGCAATGTGAAACTAATGATGACAGAGTGCTAAAACATGTTTGTCAGCTTTATGATGACACCGAAATTGATTTCAGCTAATCAATAACCATGAATCGTCTAAACTGGAAAACCAGCCAGGAGATTCTGGATTCTGATCCTGATGCTGATTTCTAGCTGCTGGCTCATTTAAGGAATGGCTTCCATGTTTCTTCCTTGATTATTCCACTGCTGCATAGATAATTCATACATATACTTCAAATAAATGTTTATAACCATTTACTCCTATAGAATAGACTAGTACTTAAAAAAGTTTGGCTACTCTCCACCCAAATGATGCAAGCAATGCTTATGTAATTTCATTCCAAAACTGCTCTTATGTTTGAAGTTGAAACCAAGTTAGTCTCACACCATAAAAGGGTTTAAATACCATGACATCATATCACATCATGATGCAACATCAACATCATGATGCAACGTAGTTCTCATCTCTTCAGCAGCTGGCTGAACAACTACTCTGCTACTATATGTAGCAGCCGTATCAGTGAGAGCTGAACGCCAGTGTGTGAGCGTCAACTGTCCAGTCAACCAGGTTGTGACAGTGGGTGCAGGACGGGACTTCATTATATAAATTCTGATAGCACTAGTTGAAGGCAGTACAGCTGAAGGGAGGGGGAGGGGAGGCTAGAGTGAGATCACAGATACACTGACATGTCTAACATGCCGCATGGCTTTTGATGGGAAAAAAATGCTCAGGCACTATACAAACAGCAACACAGAAACAAACAAACAGAAACTGAATATAGCAGTCTTTAACAAACACACACACACAAACCAAAACAGACAAGTGTCAACAGTCACATAATAAAACCTTACTTACCCTTGCATAGTGCAGCTCTACCCCGTAGAGCTCCAGCGTGCGTGCTGTGTTCAGATAATTAAACTCTGACTGGGCAGGAGATAGACCACTGAGAGGGAGGGAGGGAGGTTGTGTGTGAGAGCACAGGGAGTGACAATGACACGGCAGGTGGAGAAGGAGAGAGAGAAGGATAAGAGGTATGAATTAAGTAACAGCAGGGAAAAGGTCAGACCAGCTGTGGCATAGAACTCATTTGTGTGTGCATGTATGTGTCAGCGCACCTTAAAGCATGTGAAGCGTACCTGTGCTGCTGGTGATGCTTGGCGACCTCTTTGTGGAAGTCTTGTTGAGGGTTGGAGCTGAAGCAGTATTCCGACAGATAGCCGGGTGTGTGCTCCGTTTCACTGTAGTCCCCCAACTCAGCTACACACACACACACACACACACACACACACACACACACACACACACACACACACACAGAGAGAGAGACAGAGAGAGAGATAATGTCAATGGAACGACAACTTTCAATTTAACAGGCGAAGAGGAAGAAAGACAGACAGGATGTCAGAGAGGTCTACACTCATTGTGCAAAGGTATGTTTCATAATTATTCATTTAGAAAAAGGATTGCCACACAGGATTGTAAAGAACTGAATTTCTGTTTTATAATGTATGCTAGACTGGAGTGCTTTCACTACCAATACGGCCTATTGGCAATGAAAACCATTTATAAAATGAAGGCCATAACCATCTTCATTCACAAACATCTTCAGGATGTGAACCTTTGTATGCTTTGACTCATTGTTAACTGGAATGGCACCAAACCACTGACATACAGGGACTTTTCTATCATCTTAAGTTAAATATGGACTTGTTAATTGATCCAACTCACACCTTTTAATCTTTCTGCCATCTTATTTAATTTGGCATTAGAACAATCACAATGGTGAAAATAATAAATAATAAATATGCAATGTTGATGCAAATATCTCACAGCCTCTGAACATCCTGTACCAGAAAAAACTATGCATTCTCTGTACAAGCACATAATGGATGGACAGTGAACTTGTGCACTTATAATTTTTGAGTGTGCTTGTTTGTGTTACTGTGTCCTTTTCAGCAGAGCTAAAAGGCATCGAACCCTGTTATAATCACATTATTAGACCAGCTACGATCCCTCAATCTGTGAGCATATACAGTGCCAAGCTGGTCCAATCCATGGTTTCCTCTCCACAGGCCGTGGAGATGGTGAGACACATATCTTATAGAACATGTCAAAAACTAAACAGCAAGTATAGATCAATTAGGAATTAACAAGTGTGTTTTGGCCCTGTTCTAATGAATGTGTTTCATATAGCGGACAGCCAGAGGCATTTACAATAACAAAAGACAGAAGGATAAAAAATGCTGCTGTTTTGAGTCAAAGATGAAGACAGGAGTGATTGCAGATGACGAGTGATAAAGAGATGAAATGATTCCCAGATCTCTGGCAGCTTTCAGAACCCTCACAGAGAAGGAGCTCAAAGCGAATCCCCAAAGCCATTAGCTCACTAGCTAGCGGGTTGAAGCACAAAAGGATCAATTCACTCAAGTAGTCCCTGGACTAACCTACAAGCCGGTAGCCTAAGCCTATTGATCAACGAATCAATTCCAACTCACCCGCTTATTGATGTGCACACAGCTTCAGAGAGACATATATGTGCGGTCAATAGCTTACATCTTACAACAGTAGATATTTATGCTGCAGTTATTACTTTAACAGGGTTCAGTGTTAAGGGCAATGAAGCTCAAAGACTAGTCAACAACCTGATCTCTCTTTACATATTCATCTTTTGACTTTTCAACTCTCCATTTGTGATGATGGATTTACACGCACTTTGGGACATTTAGTCAAAGTGTGTTCGCATGCATGCATGTGCAATGGTACGCTCTCACTGCCTTTATTAACAATTAACATTTGACATATTTATTCCCCCAACATCCACCACTGTCGATGTGAATAAATTAGCAAAAGCAACACTTTGCAACTTTGCAACAAGCTGAAAACCAGCTGTAAAGATGTAAAAGTGTTTGATGATGCAACATGAAAAGCTGCATGACACAAGCCAACACCTACATCTTTAGAATGAACAAAGACGTGTTATTTCAAGATATTTATTAACAAAATGGCTCATGCTCTGGTTTGTACACAGTATTTGGTCAATTTCAAGCTAGAATATAGGTCTACTGGGTTGGATTTGTGGCGTTTTCAGAATGCAAGTTTAGCATGGGATTTAGCGTGATCAGTGCCGGCACTTGGGCCGAGC
>JAVQJL010005560.1:0-10326 GCA_036024295.1 Nannoperca obscura
GAGAGAGAGAGAGAGAGAGAGAGAGAGAGAGAGAGAGAGAGAGAGAGAGAGAGAGAGGGGGGGGGAGAGAGAGCGAGAGAGAGAGAGAGAGAGCGAGCGAGAGCGAGAGCGAGAGAGAGAGAGAGAGAGACAATTTCCACATGATTCCCACATAGTAATTTGATCAGAGGTTTACACGAATAGCTTCATAGAACCAGTCGGCCACTTTGCCTCTGCTCATTTTCTCCCGAGTTTCACACACACACAAACACATTCCTCCAGGGTGATCGGGACAATTGCGATTTGTTCGGAAATTGTTAAATTGGTATGAATGAAAAATATGTTGAAGTTCAAACACTGCCACAATACTGAGTATTCTTCTGTGGTTATCTGTGTGTGTTTGTGTGTTCATTGTGATTCTACATTCTCATGGTCACACACGTCTGCTGTTCCTGCTGAATTGTGGAAACAGCTCTCTCCCCACTCCTCCGTAAATCCAATTCTTCGCTCTTTAGAAAATGTTGTTAAAAACCATAAAATTTCACTCCCCACTTTTATGATCCAACTCCCTTAATTCAATCAGGGTAATAGAAGCCAAGTCCCGTGGGTCTTGACTCTCCTCAGCGATACACAAACACACACATGGCTTTCAGCCTACACACACAAAATTTAGATGTGAACTTTTAAAATCTGGCAGCTGCAAAATATTTTTCAATCAAAAGATCCATTAATTAGTTAAGATTGTAAAATGACAGTTGTTTTACAAAATTACATTGATTTTCTATCTGTTGTATTTTCGTTCTTATCCATTTAATCATCTTGTGATCCTTCAGATTTATCTTGGGACAGACCAACATTCCAAAAATGTCATTTACAATCATATAAAATGGTGAAAAGCATCATACCCTCACATTTGAGAAGCTGGAACCAGAGAATGTTTGGCTTTTTTTTGATAAATGTCTCGAGCATCACAATCGTTGGCAAATTATTGTTTCGGTAGAAGTATGCTAGCTGTAGTAATGGCTGGCCAAAGCAACATCAATCTCCTCGATATGAGCCCTGTGATTACGAGATTGACTAGAGTGAGACCAAGAGGACGAGCGTCTGATTGCAGAGTGATGGAGCAGAGGATCGATCAGACAGTACAAATGGATTAAAAAGGTCCAGCTAGAAGCTCTGATATCTGTCAGCTGCTTCCATGTGTCTCCTTAAATAAGTAACGTACCGCAAATCAATACGTGGCGATCAGACTCACTGAACATTCAACTGGCCAGAGATCAATAACACTTAGCATCCCTTCTCCCAACCCCTAACTAGCTTAATGTGATAGAGGAAGACTGATGGAGAAAGAAAATCAACACAAAATGCACAAACACAACCACACACCTTTCAAAGAGGCTTAGAAAGTGTCAAACAAAAGGCCAGCATCTGCTTCTCTGCTCTGTGAGCGAGCAGGAAGAAGGAAAAAAGACCCTCACATTGACATTTCACATCAATACACCGAAGTGTAAAGGTGGAGTGGTGAAGATCTCCTCCTCTTGACAAACTGACATGCTCTGCAGGAAAATACTGTCTGGCTCTGCTGCCAAGACTTCCCTCCAGCCAAACGCAGTCTGGTGCCAAAAGTCACTCAAGCATTTTTCTGCACGGGGCATACACCACGCAGAGAACCTCGTTCTGCTTCTGCATCAGAAATACTACCCTGCTTGGACCAGTGACCCATTCACTGTTTCACTGGGTGATGATGGGATCCATATGGGTCCAATTAGATATTACTATTACTATATTACTATTCTAGACTATTTATGCAGAAAAACTCTGCCTGAGCATACTTGTACCTTTCTAGGCACATTGAGAAGTCATGCACTTCATGTACAAATTTGCACCATTGAGCTGCCAAGCACAATCATCACGATCATACTCAGAGAAGTGCTGATTTACTCCTTACACCACCTCGTCAAGCACGTTAAACCAACAACCTCATGTCGGATTTCTTAAAATGACAGAATATTTTGATATTAACTCAATAACAAACATCTATGCAGACAGGGTATACAAAAAGTAAAAGTATAAAGTGACAATACCCCCTCAAATTCAGCTAGAACCCTCTCTCCCAGCAAATCTTTTAAAAATCCAACGATCAAAGGAACAACAACTGTAGCAGGCGCGATGTGTAATGTAATGTGATTCCGCAAAAGTGAAGGCAAAACATTTGGATTGCCCCCTGGTGGCTGGCTGCAGTATAGGTCAAAACCCCACCCCACCAGATGGGTCATGGGCCATCAAAAGCATTTTTCCCCAAAGCTGGTTTCTGTCATTTTAGGTAGTTCTTATAATGCTGATGTGTATTCAAGTGTTCATTTTCCTGATAAGTTTGTTATTAATTAGTTATTTGATGCTATAAAAATGGGGTGTGATGTCATGATTGACATTTTGTGGTGTGCTGGTGATTGATTAAGGTGGGGGTATGGGCGACACCTCGAAACTGTGCAGACTCTGGGTCCAAATGATGTCACCAGTGCAACATGTCAAAGCCCATATCTGGGATATTTCAATACATTAGAGTCTTTATAAACATAAAAACTGGTTGACTGTATGTCAGCACTGGCCAGCAAGGTCCAGGGTTTAAAACAGTAGATGATGTGTGGAGATATTTTCAACCCATTAAATGCTGATTTTTATAAATTCGGTAAGAAATGTCAATATTAAAACACCAGCATTGATGTGTTTCGTTACAGTACTGTCATATAATTTAATTTACAGCTCAAAAAACATGTTTAAGTTAATACTGTTTTTGTACTGACCAAAATGTGTCCGTAGCACTGAGTATGAAAAAGTGTCAAGTACTGAAAGTTAATATAGAATGTCCAGTCAGATTTTTAATCCTTTTAAATATTTTTGACCAGACCCTTTTCTTAAAGATTGCATTTTAACGTCTGTTTTGTTCACTGTAGATCATGTACCAGCTTCTACTGGATCCTTCTTACATCGATGCCTGTTCATGTTTCAAACGGGACCAATTCAGAGTCAGTACAGCTTAGGTTAAGCTACAGTGAGGTAGAACGAAAGAGAGAAGGAAAGATAATGGAGGAAGACATGAAAAGGTGAAGATCACAAACTCACTGCATCCGTCCTCGTCACTGTGGTCCCCGCAGTCGTTATCTCCATCACACTGCCACTGGGCCGGGATGCAGGTACACTCCCCGAACGCACTGACCGCACATGTGAAGTGGTTCCTCCCACACAAGCACTCAGCGCTGCCCCGAACTCCTGCACACACAGAGGAAGAGGCACTTAGACTTAACCAGACATGTTCAGGTTAACGGACTTGTTCTGTTAAAGGAATATATATAAAAGAAAATAGTGATCCTGCCAGTTAAACACAAGTGACTCGTTTTCCCTTCATTTGCTCGTTACTGACGAAAGGTGAAAATATTAAATGTGCAGGTGGACACACGTCAGTTGTAAAACCACAACCTGCCTCTGAACCCTCATTCAGACAACACAACATTCAGCAGAGGAGGAATAAGCCAGCAGAGAAGGAGAGCGTTTACTGTAACACACGACAGGACTCTGGTTCTGTGTTCTCAGGCCAAACCCACAAATCCAGCTGAAAATTGAAACAATGGATTTTACCCATGTGACTTCTTGCTTTGTTTTAGTCTTTTACTATGATATACAGTATTCACCCTTAACTACTCCCTAGATACCCTCTGTATGTGTGACAAATGTTTCAGAAAACCACAGCCATGTGTTGAAAAATCTCTTTAGAGTTTAATTTGATATTCTATTTGATTTATGCTGCAGAGCTAAAATCCACCTAACTAACTAAATTAGTTCTCAGAATCACTGCAGACAATCCCCTGACTGCAGTCAGGGGATTCAAAGGTGCTGTTACTCATGTGAATAGTTGCCCCTGGCTGGAGAAACAACAGGAGACCATCAGGGCCTTTGTATGTGGGACTAAGGTCGGGAACTTCATGTGACAAATGTGTTAGGAAAAAAGTTGAATTTATGGAAGTTGCTGATTCAATGCTTAAGATCCGTTCTCCCTAAATTACCTTAATGCAGGATAAAGTAAAAGAAGCTTGTTTTTACAAGTCCAAGAATGCACGGCCTACCTGATGCTGTGACGTATATATTACCATTCAGGGATTTTACCAGGTCATTCAGGGATTTTACCACTAGAAACTAAAATGTTTTGTTTTTACATTTTTAAACGTGAAGTCTAGTCTTCAGGGAATAAGGTCTCAAGCAGGGTTGGAAATTAGTACCAGGCACAAGCCACATGCTGGAAAAATAAAATAAAAGTGGCTGAAATAAGGATTTACTATTGAGTAGCTGGTAGATGTTCACATTTTAAGTTAATTTCCTACCCTCGTCTTAAAGTACTCATTTTTGTGACTTAAATGCAACAGTTCAAGTCTCAAGTCTTCAGTCAAAATAACTACTATATGCTGACATAATACTAAGATATTGCATTGGTGCTTTACTCAGCTATGTTCATGTGTTGTTGTGTTTTTTTAGGCTCATTGTATTAGCAGCATCTTTCTCCTGCCATGCAGCTTCTCTGTAAATACACTCCACACAGCCACACTGTCACCATGTAAAAATGAGACTTAATTTGTGCGGCCGCACTGCCGTGTGCATGTCTGAATAATATGGACAATTTTTGCCTTTCAAAGCAGTAAACATTCTTGATCTTAATATGAATGGCTTTCATTAAATTAATCTCCTCTCTCCGAACATAAACATGAGTTGTATGTATAACAGAGAGAGACAGTACTGCGGCCGTGAGTATACAGCTGTATAGCCTCAGGTTGTTTTAGCTTCTCAGAGTGAGTAGGTTTTAAATCTGCATGTGAACACATACTGTGATGTTTCCAGCTGAGATCCTTTGTGATAAGCAGGGTGAGCGTCTTTTAAAAGCAGCACCGAGTGATTTATTTAGTGGGTATTCCCCTAAAGGTTATTTCTCCTCCTCAGAAAACAGCTGAAATGATAATGTTGTTGGACTGAACCAACACCTATAAGTATCATAATTAATGAAGTGATTAATTAATTTCTGAGCTAAAAGGTGCTATATGACAGGAAACAATTCAGATGTCACACACAAAATTGTTAACTGTTCATTTCCAAAGTGTCAGATTATCAGGTATTTTTGTCTGTTGGGATGTGGTCTACTCTCATTTGCTCTCAACTAACCAGTAAATCAAAATATAAGGAGCAAAGATTAGAGATAAATCTGAAATAAATATATAAATGTTCTTCTTTCCTGTGCTGTTACAGCCATTCACAAAATGGAAGGAAGGCTTTGGTGCCCTGATCTGAGACTCCCAGGTAACACAAGGACGTCTGTAAACAGAGGCAAGATTAGCCAAAGAGGACATTATGAATCTATGAGACATCTTCAGTCTATCTCTACTGCACCTTCACCGTAGAGATATAACATTACATTATTTATTATGTTCTTTAGCACAACACTTACTGGCCCTTTAATGTGGCCCATTTTGCTTACACTGTGCATGTACACTACATACAGACTAACACAGTATCCCAAAATGCAGTCAAAAACACACACACACACACACACATAAGTTCACTCTGCCCTGATTTCCCACCACAGCAGCGAAAAACAGAGTCACCACATTTTCAGACGCATCACAGCAAATCATGTCCAGGAGAGGAAATAAATAAAGGTTTCCCATTTTGCTCTCACTTTGAAGCCCATTAATGACCATCTGTGTGTGTGTGTGTGTGTGTATGTGCATTTTGCTGAAACTGGCCTGCTGCAACAAACCCAGAGTTTCTTGGAACGCGCGTGTGTGTGTGTGTGTGTGTGTGTGTGTGTGTGTGTGTGGTTTCTGGCCTCCTCACAAAGGCATCAGTCAACCCAGGAGGGCCTGGCAGAGAGAGCTCAGTAACCTTCAGATCCCTCCCACAGCACTAAATTAATGGCCTCTTTCTTTTCATTTCCCTCTCTTTCTCTTCATTCTTGTCTTTCCACCATCCCCTCTTCACACTTCCCCTTCAGCCGCCTCCCTTCTTCCTCCCCCCTCCCCTCGTTTCCAGAGTTCTCCGCTATCGTGAGGGAAAACAGGGATGGCGTCATCCAAGTCTTCCTGTCTTGAAAGTTGTCTCGTTTTCTGGAGCGGCCTGTAGTTCCTGCAGCTCTCGGACCCTGGGGGCATGCCGTTTACCGTCAGTCGGAACAATCACAGCCAGACAGGTACAGACTAAAGCCTGAAAATCCCCAACTGCAGTGTTGTGGGCTGTGCTAGATTTGTAACTTTAAGCATGTGTGCATCTTATTCCGATATGTGTGTTTGGGGGTTTGCACTGAGCTAAATTAGAGTCTTTGAGCTAGAGGAGAAGTTGTGTCAACATGAAGCCACATCACAGGCCGTGCATTTGTCAAACATGCTTTAAAAAGCAGAAGCCACTGGCTCCGACCAGAGTCAAAGAAACGTTTAGAGTTTAGTGGGAAACAATCATACATGTGTACAGCACATGCATGTCTACAGAAATAGGGTTAGTGGATATGACACGGCAAGATGACGGCCAGAGATTTGTTTGAGACCATTTCTGTACCAATCCCTTTCATATTTCTTTTAGTATTAGACCACTGTGGGCAGTGTTGTAAATCAATAAGCGGGACTGTTATTTTGTTTGTTAAACTATTTTCCAGAAAATTTGGCAAAATATTTCACTAATGCAATATGAAAATTGAGGGTTTTTTCCATATAGCCCCAACTGCTGGGGATCACATTACAACTCAACTATAGCTAGACTGATAAATCCACCAGGCTGATATATTAGTTGATTGGCTTTATCTCAGCCAATAAGTAACAAGAAAATGGGAGTACAGAAATGCCAAACTAGGACTGAAGTCATTTGAAATAGTGTCATCTTCTCTTAGTTTGTCCACCAGTGAGCAGTGACAAGATGACAACTGTAGAAATGCCCTGCATAGTACGTATCACATCGCATTCAAAGAAATCTCATATAATCTAAGAGATCCATATCAAGAGTTTTGTTTCTTTAAAGAAATTAGCCAATATATTGTTTGTTGTTTTGTTTTTTAAACTCAATGTTGATATCAGTATCGGCCTCAAAAATCCAATATCTGCCGCTCTATAAACTGAATATCACAACACAGGTATGCAATATGTTAAAAATCAAGATCTTTGTGTTACTGAAGATGAAGCAAGAATTCAATCTGTGCTTAACTTATTCACTAAATTACAGTTTATTTTAAACTTTTTATATTGAAATACTGTACCAATCTTAACAGTTTGATAGATATTTTGAGTTTTCATATACACAGTAACTTGATCATTGTGTCAATATTTCAAGGACAAACTGGACAAAAAGCTGAGCTTCCAGAAAGCAAAAGTACTTCAGAGTTCAAATGCCTACATCAAGGAAGAAGGAAGCTGACTCTTTCAGGATGTTCTGAGAGATAAAATACTGTTTTTTATGAGCTAACAGTAAGTGTCAATAAACAATGCAAACATTAGTTCATGATGTTGTAACCCTGCCACCCAAAAAAAATCACAACTTTAAAACTTGGATCAAGGAAGCAAAAAGGCCCTGATGTTAACTGATGAGACCAATAATGTAGAGTGAAAGATTAACACACAAATGTATTAGTTTTAAGAAACAAGTATGAATGTGTGTCAGAGCCAGCATGCAAACAAACATCTCGCCACTCACTAGATTGTTATGTAAGACCGACCGCACGCACGCACGCACGCACGCACGCACAGCAGCCAGCATGACAAGCCTCTGATGCATCACACAGATAGCAGATCACATGCTGGGCTGTTTTGTAGAGACAGTGGATGACTTTGAGCCACGATGCATCATTCAGTCTATTAAAGGATGTTTAAGTGGAGGAGGTACAGTGGAATCACCTGAGCTGTTGACTGATCTTAAGCAGCATCTCTTTTAAGTGCCTGAAAGGCCGAGCTGGGAAAGAAAATGAACACAAAAACCACAGGGACAAAGTGCTACCAAAGAACTACTCTGAACTTTTCTGATGTTACCATGCTGCCTCTTACAAGTAAAGCCTTCCAACAAAGAACATTTTAAAATGTGGGTATGGTGTCAGTGGCAGAAGCTTAGTGTAGGTGGGCCAGATTTAGGCATGGTGTCAGGGTGGGTTTGCGGGATCATCTCTGTTTACCTTTTGGGGGACCACCTGTCTTGTTCCTGTCTTGGCCTATTGAGACAGTTTCAGGCTGTAGTAACCAGCAGTGAAGGATCTTTGGTGGTCTTTGTTTTTTTTTTTACTCTCCTGGGAGGTTCTTTCTAACTCACGGCTCACACACCAGTCTTTGACAGCAGCAGGTGAAGGAAGAGTTGGTTGCCAATCTGTCTCACTGTCGGCCTGAAGAGCAGGTTCAACACGTCAGCCTGCATCACATGTTATTGGATAGGAACAGGAGCTTTTCACCGGACCAGTTCACTGCGTCACACTGATCCACTCACAAAAATGTGGCCTAAAGATGTCCACATGTAGATTTAGACCTACATCTATCTTTAATTAACACTAACCTACAGCAGCAGCCAGCCACCAAAAACCAACTGAACCGATCCGGAAGCTGCCACGTCATAGGAGTCTCAGATCTAACCAGGTGGCACTCAACCTCTGTTTCCCCGTTTCACAATTTGCTGTTGTTAAATAGTGAAATGACGAGTGTAAAGAGTTGAGGAGAGAGCAATGGGGCCAAAACACACAATAGTTACCCAGCCCGGAGAGCGGGTGGCCACACACTTTGAACGATGTCAAAAGGTTGCCAGTTAATTAGACGTGGACCTCCCTGGAGACTACCTGGAGGGTTGGTGCTGCGTCTTTCTTTCAGTGTGTGAGTGTAACGCTATAAAAAGTGATAAGCGGGAAATTGGGGGGAAAAAATGAACCATCTGACAATGTGAAGGGTAAGACGGGAGCATGGAGGGAATGAGTCAAGCCTTTTGTCCGCCCTTGGTCTTCCTGCCACCCTTCCGCTGCTGGTGTCGAGCTGTAAAAGCGTCACTTCAGAGAGGCAGCTGCATCTCAGCGTGTCAGCAACTGTTCAGCTCGAACCATCCTGAACCAGCCGCGTGGCGTCGCGCAGCACTGCACAATGAGAATGGACACAACTGGCGTCCCACCTTGCTGTCAGGCAACAGAGTTCATCCTTCGCCGCTTCTCGGCTGCTGACACAACGAGACGCCCAACTGATCACGATCACAGAGAGAACTGCAACAGTGTTCTGATTTTCTTGATATTAAGATACTGCTTAGTGCTGAAAATACTGTCCCACGATCACAATACAGTCCTACATGTTGCAACATCTGTAAATGTAAATGATTTCCAAATGGACCACAGGACATTACAAATCTTTCTCTCAGTATTTTAGGCCCACCATCTTGTAACATATGACATTTCATGACATCCTATTAGCTGTCCATTTAACAGATAAACACATAAAACGATTTTCATTCTTTGGAATTTATTCCCATCAAGAGAGCAAATCACAACAGAAAACTCGTGTAGATTAGATTGGGCTTATTGGATGCCCTATAGCTGATTAACTAGCAGATAAACTGCTGCAGAGCAGAATAAAACTTGCTAGCTTAACATTTAACCTACGAACACAAAATGCAACAATCTCTTAAAGGCCAAACACTGAACACTCAAGAAGTTAAATTTAACATCTATTGTGTAGTTGACACTTTTCTCCAAGTGATTCAGGTGCCAGAAGGGTTCAAATAATTCCAATTAAACTAGTTTTGAGTACTGTATTTAAAAATAGATTGCATTCTTCTTGACACAATATTCAAGATATTGTTGGTAAACAGAGATAGTGACACTAAACACTACTTACATGCAGAGCAAGTAATCTTTGGTTTCATCAGCGTTGTTCGTACGGAAAAACAAACCTTTTTCCCAAGATCCATCTATTTGAACCTCATCTCATCGAGAAGACTGCAAGACTTCCATTTTCTATCACATTCAGTTTGGGTTTACTTTGCAGTGTGGGATACATCGAAGTCAGAGTAACAAAGAGAAACCTAACAGCTTTAGACTATAATACGTACATTACAAAACATATAATATTAATAATTCAAAGTGCTCACTGTCAAACACACAGCTGTATATCATCCATTTGAAAATTCAATTCAATTCAATTCAATTTTATTTATATAGCGCCATATCATAACAAAGTTATCTCAGGGCACTCAATCACATGGAGCCGGTCGAGACCAACTTCCACAAACTGAAAATGTGTGAATCTGCATCAGAGGTGAAAGCCAATATCTGTTGTGTTCCCTGCTTCACTGAGATCAGACAGTGGA
>JAVQJL010005562.1:0-12510 GCA_036024295.1 Nannoperca obscura
AGGTTTGCCAGCCATCGTCATTCTTATTAACCCGTATCTTTCTGTGTGAACACATAAGCGACACCGGATAGTGACTATTATCTTGCTTGTAGAACTCTTAGAGACAACAGGTTGCTGAGTGAAAAAGGGGAAACGAGCAATGCACTGACTGGGGTTATATAGGGGGAGCATGCTACTCCCTGGTTGGAGGGTGAGCACATTGAACTTTGACTCAGGTGCCGAGGCAGAGCCTCGAAGGGGTAAACCAATAGCAAAGCCTGTTAGAGGGCTCCGGAAAAAGGAACTGGTCTCCTTACACCTTTTTAAAAGCAAGTTGAGGGCATAAAATGAGGATTCTTTAGGTTGTAAATGTTTTGATTATTATTCTGTAACTTGGAATTTTGACATATGTTTGTAATTTTGTTTGTGGGAGATCTCTGTCCAGAAGAGTGCAGTCCTAGGAACAGCTAAGATACCGCGCAGAGTAAATGACCCTTTAAAGTGTGTTAATATGCTTTTATTTTTTGATAAGCTTTCGTTTAACACCTTTTACGTTCCAGTCTTATTGGCTTTTATTTTGGCAACCCAAACCGGAAATGTATCTGCTGAAACCGGATGTTTATGTTGGGAGCGCGATGTCACCAGCAAGGCGGTAAAACGGCAACGAAGCATAACGGTTTATGGATTAGCGCTTAGCCTAAAGTGGGAACAAAGGTACAGCAATATTTAAGTTTACTGTTTAATATTTTAGAACGTTTATATTCTTGCCGTAACTGTTATTGGATGTTTCTATCTTTTAGCTCTTACAGTGTTTCAACCATGGAAAGATGATTTGTGTTCATAAACTTCACGACGGACGAACATAAATAAAGTCTACATGAAAGTATCAGGTCTCCACCAAAGAGCTACAAGTGTCAGAGCATTAATAATGCAGCAATTTACCTAGCATTTTACATGATTTTGTTATTCTTCCATTATTATAATTTTTCATCATAAAATCTTGGATAAGTAGTATGAAACTAAGTTGAATCACACTTTTAGTTCTATTAGGAAGTCCAACTATACATGATTTTTTAATGCCATTAATTATTATAAGAAATACTTGTCCCTCATCTTAATATTCTCTCAGGCAGTTATTTCAGAAACTGATACCTGAAAACCTGGGCAAATTAATCCATAACTATCAACATGGCTTGTTAACACCAGAGGAAACTGAGAAAATATTGTTTTAGTAATTTGGGTGAACAGATTCTTTAACACATTGTCTTTAAAGCACTTTCAATTTCACTTTGGATTTTTGGTTGTACTTGTAGCAGCTTGCCTACAATGCTGAAACATCACCTAACAGTCACATGTCTTAATACTGGCAATATCAAATGGAATAGTAATAGAATATCACTGTGTGACAGCATACTGCAAGACTTTGTGTGTGTGTGTGTGTGTGTGTGTGTGTGTGTGTGTGGAGAGATATTGCTGCAGATGGATAATAAAGCAATCTGTTTCTGGATCTTGTCATTTAAAGCACTCCTCATCCCCAGCCCCCCTCCCCAGCTCATCTCCCATCTCATCTCCACCAAAATTAGATTGGAGAAACACGGTACCGATGCCTTGTCCACATGTGTGTGCGTGTGGATATGCAATATGTGTGTGTTGGAAGCTGTTTTCTTCCATTCTCTTTTCCTCCATCTCTCACACAAGGTTAAAACTTTCTCCTCATTATCATACATTAACATCATCACTCCCATGTTCTGCTTTATTTGGCTTTCATTCCACCGGTCCCGATGTGTGTGACGGTATATCCAGCTGTCTAAAATGACTTATTGATTTTTGCTCTCCCATTTCTCCTTTCGGTCCCTCCTCGATCTGTTCACCTGTTACTCTGGGACGTCTACACCGGATAGAGAGACAAGTCATTTCACTGTGTTGTGGGACACAAAGTGTGCTCAGAATAAAAAGAGGAATGAGCCTGTTGGAGTAGAAAAGCATTCCTCTTCATGGTGAGGTTGGTGTTAATGGATGCTTCCTATGTACAGTAAAGTCAAAGTGAAGATGGATGCTCAGTGAAACAGGAGATAATGATCCATTTGCTATCCAATTCTGACATAATGACTTATTTTTAGATTGCATACTTGATTGACAGGTTTTTAGCAAATTAAAAAGGTCAAAGGAAGTTTAAGTTTAAAGTTAGGGGAAATTTTATATAGCATATAATACATTATAATTTATGAGAGTGATATAAGAGCAGAATCTATACACTCTTATTTTTGTGGGTTAAGTATGGAGCTGAAGTCAGGGGGCATATAGCCTAGCTTATAGCATAAAGACTGGAAGCAGAGATAAACATGTTTTATTGCTAGCTAGCCGCTTGCCTCCATTAAAAAGTTAAGCTAAGCCAAGCAAAGCAAGACTGTTTTGTTGTATGCAAGCATTATGACAATAATGTTTAATTGACATTGACTTCTATCTTTTCTTTGTAAGAAAGCAAATTTAAAACCTTTTCTGTACCAACAAGTCAACAAAAGGTTTATAATCATTCATTTGTAGTTTTGGATACAGAGCTGCATAAAGCAGTATTATATACAGTACACATGCATTCAAAGTCCTCAACCCCTACTGATATTTGGTCCTGATTCCAAATATTCACTGAAGTTACATTTTGCTTATACTATGTGTAGTATTTAAAGTCAAAATGACTTATGCTGTTGTAGTACATTGTTTTATTTGCATTTCAGTACAATTAATCTTGACATTTTTGGTCACACAGATGTACGTGTTCCAATTCATGAATTATGGATCAAGTTCTCAGTGCTTTAACTTCATGTGCAAAACCATTAAAGTGTATAACTCAAATAAAGAATTATTATCAACAGACTAAAATAGAGACCTATAGAGGACAATGTGTTTGCATACCTTGGTTTGCGTCAAATATGTTGACGTTCTTGGTGAACTTTGAGCTCTGGTGTCCTCCTCCTTGCCGCAGTCCGCCGAGCAGACACAACCTCCCAGTTGTGTCCCATATCACACCCCCATACGAACGTTTACAAGGCATCATGGGTAGCGTAGTCCAAGAACGCGTCTCTGCGTCATACAACTCGAAGGCTTTCACTGGTCGCTTACATTGACGACCACCTAAAAGATTGTAAGAATAATATTAATAGTGTAATTGTACAGATGCCTATAGAGTGCATACTGACACACAGGGTGTTTGTACCTGCCACGTAGAGCTTGTTGGCCAGCAGATATGTGTTGGCATCGTAGCGCGGGGTTGGCATGGGAGGAAGTAGTGCCCACACATCCTTTCGAAGGTCATACTGCTGCAGGATGCTGCGAGGGAGCAGGTCAGCACCCATTCCCCCCACAGCCAGGGCCCGACCGTCTATACACACACAGAGTTTTCATCGGAGTGCTTTTATGTTTTCATATTTTATTGGATGAGCAATGTGAGGCCACAGTTTCCATCAAATGATATTATGGATTGCAATTAAGTCTGTACAATACGTTTATATTTTTTACTTTTACTTTTACATGTTGCCAAAATGAACAACAATCAGCTTGTGAAAGACCAGTCCCAGTTTATTGAAACACTTATGGTTAAAACTCTGCAAAGCTAGAGCGCTGGATGAGAAGTTAGCGATGATGCAGGAGACTGTGACAGACACAGGAAGAAGAGGGAGAACAGCAGCAGAATACAAGAATCCATCTGGCACACCTCTAGCATAAGAATGGAAGGTGAGCGCGTTGACACAAGGGAAAATACAGCCTTAACTGTCAGGATGAAGAGAAACAGCTGCAGGGAAACAATCAGCATCTTCATTATGTTTCTCTATATTCATTTTAAAAGTTTTTTTTTATAAAGTCATTTACTTCCGATTCTAACCTCAATGTATCTATGTTTATGACAAAAGGGAAAAGCATCCAAATACTTTATATTCATTTTGGTGAAGAGAAAAGCTCATTACCTGAATTTCACTATCTACTATGTGGAAAATAATGATTCTACAAATGTCAATAAAAATGGCATCATATAATCAATTCAGTAAGTAACGATCCATTCAAAAATACCATATTTGTTTTAATTTGGCCCTATCGATCATTTTGTCAGACTATTTGTCTCCTTTTCAGCGGTTGGGTATGAAACTGCAATCAAAGGCTGAGGATTGAAGATTGGTCAGGGAGATGGAGAGGGCAGAGCGGTGAAGCCTATGCTCGGCCAATAAGTCTGCGTGTATACAGCATCTATGTTCCAGCAGACACTGACAGATGCACTGCTGGAGTGAACGCACACTCATCCAAGGCTGAAGAGATTTATATAGACTGCTGGACCAATGCCAAAATTTGTCACAGCCCAAAAAACATAAAATGAGAAAACTTACCAAAGACTTCTTGGTTCTTGACTTCGTGGTTCACTCTGCAATGCAGTTACAACGCTCCAGTACAAAACCTAAAGCTGTTTGTTGTGTTACTTGAACGCACCATAAAACACACTGAACGCAACTGACTGACCGTCATTGTTTCATTGTAATCAGAATATTAAAGCTGTGTCCCACTTCCACCCTAAATGCTCATTCTAACTGTTTTGAGCATGTAACGCCTTCATATTGGGAAAAAAAAAAATCACAAAATAATGTCAAAATAAATATGGCTGTATGTTTGTATGATGTGTCTATGTATGCAGACTAACACTACCTCATTTGTGTGTTTGCATACTATTGTTATTTCAAGAACTTCAAAAACTTTCATCTGTTGTGAAAATCTTCTCACGCTTTGAATTATTTACTGTTACAAAATGCTACAGTCCATTCATTCTTAACAGTATGAAGATACTTTATGCATACGCCACACTATGGCCTCAAGTGTCACTGTAGTAAAGGGGTGCTAATGGCAGCTGTCTCTGTTCAGCTGATGGGCAACTGGCAGACAGATCAGAGAAAAACAAACTCAGTGTTGAGGAGCATACAAGAGAATGCATGCTATATGCTAAGATTCATTCAAACGAAGTTAAAGTTGGATAAAGCACCAAATAAAACATGTATTATATTGAATCGTAACTTATTTTCTATTTTGAAAGTATGGCTGTATGTTGAATATACATAAGAATGCAAATTATTTCAAGCTCAATGCTAAGTCACTAAACCTAAGACATATTATATCCTCATATTAGCGTGAGCTAATGCTCTGGATCTGTTGTGCTTCAGTACTTGTTTCCCTCCCACAGACTTCTTTCATGAATAATGTAATACATGTGATGCTGCATTCAGGACATATTTAGCATAATCAATAATGTTTAGGCTTGATATATTTATGCACATGGACTGTTTTTCAGATGACTGAAGTGTGTCTCCTCTGATTTCTGTCTGGAGCTATTTTTCTCAACACAGCTTGTTTTTTAACTGTGGTTTAACAGTTTTTAAGAGAAGTTCTGAGATTCAGCCAGACGTTATTGGTCTCACCAGCGTACTGGAGTGTGCAACTTCAGTGACAACTTCTAAACCCGGAGGTTGGGCTGCTTTTTTTGCAGTACTCACACAGTGCTACTTATTATAATGTGGTCTATACCTTTCACATTGACGGCTACACCCATCAAGGCCTCCCGCAGTGCGCTCCTCTTCTTCCACCTCCCTTCCTCTGTGTTGTACATCTCCACCGCCTTCAGGGGGCTCTGGTCCTCTCCCACTCCTCCCACCACCAGGATTTGTTTTCCCAGCACAGCCACAGCTGCGCCAGCACGAGGGGTGGGCATGGGGGGCAAGCTTATCCAGCGGTCCCCCTGCAAGCAGGGACAAGCAGCTGCATTAAGGCAAAGCACGAAGCCACAAACGAGGAGGACAGGTCAGCTGTCAAAATATATGTTTCTGGTTAAACAACAAAGTGTCCAGGTCATATTCCCAACTCACATGAGACACACTCAGTACCCTGATGGCACAGAACAGATGTTTCAGGCTAATTACTGAGCTAACAAAATCTTTTTAAGGTTAAACTTTTCCAAACTTTTCCTTTTCTTATTTGATGGCAGCTCCTTGGTGCCGGGATTTGCTTTATATATACACTGAACAAAAATATAAACGCAACACTTTTGTTTTTGCTCCAATTTTACATGAGCTGAACTTTTTCTATGTACACAAAAGGCCCATTTCACGGTCATTCATCTCACGGGCAACAGCTCTGATGGACATTCCTGCAGTCAGCATGCCAATTACACGGTCCCTCATAACTTGCGACGTCTGTGGCATCGTGCTGTGTGATAAAACTGCGCATTTTAGAGTGGCCTTTTATTGTGGCCAGCCTAAAGCACACCTGTGCAATAATCATGCTGTCTAATTAGCATCTTGATATGCCACACCCGTGAGGTGGGTGGATTATCTCGGCAAAGGAGAAGTTCTCACCAACACCAATTTAGACAATTTTGTGAACAATATTTGAAAGAAATAGGCCTTTTGTGGACATAGAACAAGTTTTAGCTCTTTGAGTTCAGCTCATGTAATATCAGAGCAAAAACAAAAGTGTTGCGTTTATATTTTTGTTCAGTGTAGAACAAGTTTATTTCCAGTTGAAATCAACTGGATTTGTGACAAATTGAAATGCAGCTACTGTCTAGATAGTATTTTGCTACAAATATAAATTGTTTAGATTTGTTTGCAATTCTGCGTTTTAGCAAATAATTGCTAGTAAGAGGAATTGTCACGTTATCAGATAGTGACCATATTACGTTTGTTTGGTACCTCGGGAGAGTAGAGCTCCAGGGATGGGCACGGCCTCCCTGCAGCATCGCAGCCCCCTAGCATGTACATCTGCCCCCCCACCTCAGACAGAGTGTGGTAGACGCGGCCACTGGGCAGGCGGGCCAGGCTCTGCCAGTGAAACTCATGTGCTGAAGGTACCGCCATGGCCTCAGCACCCCAGAGGAGACTCACCGCGGCAGGGAGGGAGAAGGGAGGGCCAGAGTAAGTTTTGGGGGTGGATTGTTAACAGGGAGCTGAGAAAATGGAGGTGTGGGAGAGCTGGGAGACTGGAGGCAGGCTGAGGGGGAGGTTCTTTATTGGCCAGGTGAGGTGGAGGTGAGCGGTTGGATCAGTTAAAGGCCAGGCTGGACTCGTCTCTCCTGGGGATGGTCCTCCCACTCACACGCAGCCCTGAAGATATGAGATGGAAATGGATTTATCAGTGCAATATAAAGCAGAGCAGAGCATGAGACAGGGAACTTCAGCGAAGAACTGTGTGTGCATATTCTGTTGAGTTACAAGAGTGGACATTTACAGCACCAATATCTACAGAAAAGATTTTTGAGTGCGTTAGTCACAGCAAACATCTCCTCAGCAGAGGTGCAAAGTAACAAGTACATTTACTGGAGGACAGTTTCATGGTATTTATACACTTATCTGGCAGTAGCGCTGCAGCGATTAATCAATTAGTCAAAAAAAATTTTACTGGCAATTATCTTGAAAATAAATGAACAGATTAAATAATTTCTTAAGTAAAACTAACAAATATAATTTGGTTCCGGCGGTCCTCCTTTTGTATTATAACTAATGGATTTGTTTGAAGACGTCACCTTGGACTTTGTTTGAAGACGTCACCTTGTCATTCTTCATTATTTTCTGGAGCAAACAATCAATCAATTGAGAAAATAACTGGCAGATTATTCAATAATAAAAATAATCGTTAGTTGAAGCCCTTTCTGACAGCTACGGGTACTAGTTGCTTTGCTGATTACCTGCCGTGGCCACCTCGACACGGCCTTACATGCAAATACACACAATTTAACAAAAAAATTTAAATACATAAATAAATACATACAAAACACAATGATACAAATGACTATAAAGCTCAATACACAAGCATCAGATCTTTCATAACTACATGAAAAAGGCTGTTTCAATCCATTTTGAGTTCTGTGGCTAAGGGGTTGCACATGTTGATCTCCAAACAGAAAAGCTGTCGGTCCAAAGGAGGACTTACAAAAGGGCACCTCAAGTCACTTACATGTTAAGAGGTACCACCAGGTCCTGCAGTTATTTAGACATTTACGGATGTGTTTATCATCAGCACATTCAATGAAATGATCAAAACTTAAGATATTGTATTTCTTATTGTGACAGATGGATCTTCTCAGATTTCTGCACAAAATTTGAATTGCATGGTTCTACATCATCTTAAGGGATGTGATTGTTGTTGAAGCTGTTTGTAACCAAAAAATATTGTTGTGGATGAAACCCAACAATATTAAGTTAGTTTAACCTACAGCAGTTAAACACTCTTTACATAATAATGTTACACTTTGAAGATAATTCTCCCATACCTTTACATACAGAAAACATGTTAAGATTATTTTAGCCCTTATTTGACAGATAGATTGGTAGGACAGATGTAGAGAGGGAGATGACATGCAACAAAAATCCCAAGCCAGAATTGGATCAGGGACATCGAGCTGCATGGTTGGTTACGACATTTACAAGGTCTCATAATTTCATTTCAATTGCTAAATGCTTAGTAAACATACTGGATAGCCTTGTCATATAATGTATAAGTGCCATGCCTCTCATGAACTGTTGCAACGTGCTGATCCCACCTTTCTCTTTATCACTACATCATTTTGCCTGTGTGTAACTGTGCATCAGAACATCCTCCTCTTGTTCCTCCATGTTCTGAAGAGGAGCAGCTGTTAGTCTAGTGGAAATGAACTGACGCAGCATCTCTCATGTTTAAGTTTCCTTTCTTGTCGTTGTGATGTCGGACGGCGCTGTTGTTTTTTCCTGTGTCATCCCTCAGGAGCTTTGTGTTTCCTGCGTGTAACCCACTTCTCCTGCCTACGTACAGTTTCCAGCAAGGAACGGGGGAGGAAGTTTGTCATTGACGTGGGAGGAAGCATCCAGAATAAACCCACGATGCACTGCAAACCAAATTCTGACTACATCACTTTAAATGCACCCTGCATGAGTCACACACGGAGGAATAACACTAGTCATTAATGCCAGAGTCAGGTGTGTTTTGAGGAGGTCACAGGGACGAGATTTAAGTGAAAATGTAGCTGCTGTTAAATTACCCAGCTGGGGTTTAACACAGCGTCTCAGCAGTCTATCCTTTAAAGCTTCACATCTCTTTGCCCTCCCTTTCCCTACCTGCCGCACCTTTGATCATCTCACAGACGGAGGAATAAAGGACAGAGGGTGAAGATAAAGGGATGACTGTCCTTCAAAACTGAACCTCCCCCATTAGTGTGTGCGGGTAGGTTGCCATAGCAACAGTTAGGCTTTTCCCAAGAGGCACAGGTTTTTGTTTTTTTTATTTATTGTGCACATGATTGCTTATCGCTTGGTTTGCTGTTAATAACGGCTTATGAAAAAGGATGAAAAACAAATAAAAGCGCTGGCTTTCCTATAGCCTGACCCCGGCAGGCGTGCGCTTACTAACGAGGCAGGGCAGTTCTCTCCCGGTCCAGCTCGCAGAGTGCATTAATTGCAATCTGTAACCGATTTGGTTTGCTATCTTGTTTTTTTTGATTAACTGCTTGAACAGCTTGAGATCAACAATAAGCCCACCAGCATCATCTGAAGTCATTTACAATCAGCATGCCTCCAACTTGAAACTTTTAATTAGGCGGCATAGTTACTCTCCCCTTAGCTCGCTCTGTGCAGGGACCGTCTCTAAATGTAAAGCAATAGAAAGCTTTATTTATTAAATGAAGCATAATGAAATGCATGTTCATGTCTCATTGATAAGTGTCTTATCAACCTTCCATCCAAGTCTGAATGACAATACACATAATTTATGAGAAACAGGTTGTAGTGGAGGAGGAACATCTAAATCTCTGTCTGCTGGTTGTTCTGCTCATGGACTTCACACACATCATAATGGAATTAATAAGATTGCAGAAGCCAAGGCACCAATCCAACCAGTAATAACATTTGATACAACCAAATGGAATATTTGAGATGATAAACTGGATCCAGCCGCACCCCCGTGTGAGTTAATCCCTTATTAACCAGACCTGGAAGGAGGAAATCCAGCATTACTCACTCATCAGGGAATTAACTCTCACTCAACTCTTTTCATGTTGTTGTTTTCAGATATTTCATGAATAACATTTTTCAAATTTAATTGAATTAGTTAAATTGAAAGAATTAGAAAGCAAACCTGCTGATGGGTTTTGCATTCCAAATGATGAATTTCATTGATGCTATCCACCCACTATAATCTTATCATGCAGCTAAATACAACTAGTTATAACTAGCAATATGACAATTAATATAGCACATTTAGTGCTAGTGCACTAGTATGATGACCAAGAGGTATGTTACTCAGAGAACTCAGATAACTGTACAATGACTTAGTGTATTGTTTCCCTTGCAATAGTTTCTATGGTTGGCATGTTCACACATGTGGCGAGCCACTGCACATTTAGATTAGATTAGCAGTCATCCTCCCTCTAGTTGGCGGTGCTGTCGCCGACCTCAGCAACCGCTCACCATCTGAAAACACCTTCAGTGTGGGATATACAGTATTGTATAAGACTTCCCCGTATCTTCTAAAGTTAGTCAGCTGACAGGATGCTTCTCTCCCCACTTGTTTGCTCAATGTTCTGTATAATATGAAGTAGACATGGTGTGAGTGATAACCATCAGATTTAAAACAATATATTACATACTGATAAATATTAAAATCTAGAGATGTGTCTCGGTGTGGGCATTCAATCGCATTTGAAACCTCCCTTGCATCACTTGCAACACAACAACAACCACCTTGATAACCGGAATTCAGGTAGGCCAGAATCACAGCTCCAACTGTGGGTCAATCTTCCCTGATTCTTCTGTTTCAGAGGAGTACTCTTGCACCGTGGCAAGATATCAGTGTGACATCGACTGACGGGACACATTTCTATTTAGATGGCAGCTTGTTGTTTTCGTACTATGTTGGAAAATCACACCACCACTTAGCATACATGCACACATCTAGGTCGTTACTACAGCAACCAATGCAGATAGTTACAAGATGCCTGAAAAAACAAATATGACGTGAACACGCACAACACACTGGAAATGCAGTCCTGTACATGGGAATCAGAAAACAAGATGTGCCTACAGTCTGAACACTCATTCCCCTAAAATGTGAGGAAGCACAACCCCTGGTGATGTTGGGATGAGGCTGGAGACTACAGAAAACGGGGGGGTGTAGTTTGAAAGACATGGCTGTTTAGCAGGCAGCAGGGGTCTAATGAAAGCTGCTATTGAGTCGCATTATTGGACATGTAAGATCCAGCATTTTGGAGACAAAGTAAGCCTATCTCGGCCCCTGTGGTTTCAAGTTTGGCCTTGTGTTAATCCCCCAACTTTATGAAAGTGAAATACTACAAGGCTGGAGAATGTTTGGCAAAGAGATAAAAGTTAAGCAAAGTTAATACTCAACATGCAGCACATAAAGGCTTTTGGGGATTTTGAAAAGGTTTGAAAGTGCACTACTGCCAACAAAACCTCCAAACTTTTCTATGTGGTGAGGTGGAAACCCAATCTGATGCCACAACTGCATGGCTCCTGTGCCAGAGTTGCATTGACATGTTTGTCTCAGCTGGTTTTTACAGGATAATTGCATCTGAAAATTAATAATGGACATCATGGTTTGAACTTAAGGAAGAAAGGAGCCATAACCCATATGGTTTGAATGTTTCCCTTGCTCCTATCCTGAGTCTCCTTATATCCTCCTTTCAGGCCTGTCTTACATGTTGGGCTGTGATTTGGGAAAAAGCCCCTCCTACACCAGGTTGTTTGTAGTGCAGTAACCTATTTTTCTTTATTTAGAGGTCAGATAAAATGCCTGCTGTGCTTTATTTTGGTTTACCCCTCTCTCTCTCTCTGTGTGTGTGCAGGCAGTTCAGCAAGGGATTATTTATTGATTTGTATCTAATTAGTCTGCGGTATTCAAATAGTGCATTTGTGCTGCAGTCTGTAGATGACCTCAGTACACCGTTAAAGTTGCCAAAATGTATTAGTGCGTGCAAGTGTGTTTGCACTTATCTGGAGGTTTATGTATGGAAGTGTATAAAAATGGTGAATAAGGTGCAGCTTTGCACACTGTGCCGGTTTTAACAATGCAAAATTCGTCCCCCAGAGCTCCAACCTCCCTTCCACCTCCCTGAGTCTGATTCAATCAGCACTGTTTTGGCTCAAACAAGCCTTATCCGGTAAAGTTCAGCACAGGCCAGCTACTTCATGAAAACAACCTGCAATTGATACAGATCCATTTAACTTTAGGAGCGAGAACAAGTCTTGTCTGCAAAGTAAAGACAGGAAAGTGAAGACACAGCAGTATCACTACAGGCTTCTGGGTAAATAATTGAGGACATTTTCATATAAATAAATGTTTTGTTACTTTCCTCTGTCCACTGAGCTCCTGCAGTAAGCACACCCGATACAGTGAACAAAAGGGAGATATACACTACCGTTCAAAAGTTTGGGGTCACCCAAACAATTTTGTGTTTTCCATGAAAAGTCACACTTATTCACCACCATACGTTGTGAAATGAATAGAAAATAGAGTCAA
>JAVQJL010005566.1:0-58275 GCA_036024295.1 Nannoperca obscura
GCTTTATTGCCCAGTTTAAAACATTTGTTAAAGTAAAGTAATCAAAAAGTAATCAAATGTAATAAGTTACATTACTTTAATGAAGTAATCAAAATAGTTACATTACTTATTACTTTTTAGACAGGGTAGCTAGTAATCTGTAACCTATTACATTTCAAAAGTAACCTTCCCAACTCTGCGTATATCACACTGTCGTGCTTGAATATGTCTTTAAAATACTGCATATTTGCATTAAGTAAAGTCCAGGGTTTTGTGTTTTGATAATTGAGTCAGAAATCACTCTTTGCAGCTTGCCTCCATGAGCTGCAACTCTTTTTCTTCTGCCCTCTACCTGCTCACCTCAGCTCATATCCTATTTCCTCTACTGCACACAGACTCATTTCCTTTAGCAAAACTAAGAACCCAGCAGTCTGTGCTGCTCACTTTCAGCTCTCTGTGGCTGTGTGGAAAGCAAACACTTCAGAGCATTCAGCAGACGAATTCTCCTCTCTTGGAGTCGAGCCCAGCACCGGCTGCAGCAAAAATCCAGAGTTCACTGAGCCTGCTGGACTCTCAGAAGAAGTTTCAAAAGTGTATCAGTTACAATAAAACATGTTTAGCCTACACTTGCACCAGGATAATCCGTGATGTGAAGGAATTTTAAGTGATTATAGAATCTTTCAAATTACTGTGATGTGCATACGTTTTCATTTGTAGAACAATGAGACAACCCCGCTGTGTCCAAAATCACATCCTTGTTCATTCACTACTCCCTATATAATAGACATTCAGTAGTTTCCTGAAGTTTGCATTATTAAGCTCACTTAATAATGAGCAGTAAGTAGATTGAGACTTTGGACACTTACAAAACCGTAACGACAGATATTTTTGCATGCGACGGCACTATGAAGTGAACACAATTCACACTGAGAATTTGAACACTCAAATAAAATGGCGGAGGGTAAATATAGTGCACTATATACAGTAGGAAATATTCTGACAGCCTACGATGACATAGGGTTAGCGAAGTAATGACAAGTCTTTAGAGAGTCTCACCTCATCCCCCAGTGGATTTTACACTACCTCTTCTCCAGGTGCTTTGAATCCAGCTTTTTCACAGAGCTACACCTCTCAATTAAGCCACCTCTCCGTTTTCATTACAGGTCCTCAGGGTGAAAAGGGGAGAGATGGGCTTCCTGGCAGAGATGGTAAATTGTAACCACAGTTGCCTTCCAGTGGATGTAAAACCATTTAAGATGAGAACCAGTTAATGCTTGGTGAATACTCATGACTGTTTTCTCCTCCTAGGGAAGTCAGGGTCTCGAGGGCTGCCAGGTCCCAGTGGGCCGCGGGGGGATGCCGGGACAAGGGGCCCATCTGGAACCCCTGGATCTAAGGGATCCTCAGGACCTGCAGGTATGAGAGGACTGAAAGTAGAAATACACACAGCTCACTGTCAGCGGACAGTTGTGAGGTGAAAGAAACAAATGAGCCTTATCTCACTAGATCTTTACACATTTTGTCAATAAGCATGCTTTTAGCAAAATTTGTGTGTTATTGAGAGACGGAGGGTATTGCAAGGCAGTTGTATACTTGCTTGACCCACTCTCTGTAGAACAAGACATTTGAATGGCTCACTATTGACAAAAGAACTGTGGAAACAACAGTGGAAAATCAACTCTCCAACAAAAGACTGACCCGTGATGTGCTGCTCCAGAGTTTTCGTCTCTCTCTTAAACCACTCGTCAGCCCACAGACCCTCCAGCGGTAAATGTCAGAGCATTCCAGTGGCCCCTTAGGCCTGCTGGGAACTTGCTGGAATTTGGGCATTTTGTGTTGGTCAGCTTTTAAAATCATATGTTTCTAAAAGTGCTGTTTCAGCAGGCAGCTAAAACATTTGTTTTCAGACTACATATGAACTCCCCAACATGTGCTGCTGCTCATGGTCACCAACCAGAACAGACACTGAATCATAAATCTGCTCCATGTATTCAGAGCTATTATGTACAAATAATAAATGACCTGTTGGAAAAAAAAGTAAATCCACAGGCAGCTGTGACTTGAATGATAATAAAGTAAATGGCGGTATAAGTGTGTCATGACATCTGCTCTCGCTATAGGCTGTTATTTCTCTGCTCTGGATCATGAAGGGAGTGCCTCTCCTTTCAGGCTAACATGTGACCCCTGCTCTGCGCCTGCTGCTGGATAAAGATGAGATTTAGAGCAAAAGTTAAACTAAAAACCCACTTTCCGAGAAGCGCCATGTGACTTCAGTCTGAAATGAACATGAGCTATATATACACAAATCCCAGGTCCTTATGATTTCCATATGCCGGCAGTGTTATTGTTTCTTCTATCTCCATTACTTCATAAGTATCCAAAAAAACAGTGCTGTGTCTTGCATCCGAAGCTATGGTTTCCATATTGAGCAGATTCTTTTTTTAAATTTTAAAGAAAAAGATAAACACGGGAGTGGAATGGGTCCAATGACGTAGAAAATATAGACAAATATGTTTTTGAGCTGGAGGTTATGGGAGAAAAGTGAACTTGTGTTGTTGGGAGAAGTGATATTGTACATTATGACAAGTCCTGATAAGTTACAAGAGATTTGTATTGCAAACTTCGACTCATATTTTGACGTAGCTTCCCCCGGCTGCTCTAGGGAACCATTAATTTGCAGGAATAACGAAAATGATTTTCCCCAATATGTCACATAGACAGGGCCACTTTGATTGGCCATTTTAAGCACTGTGCTGAAGAGTGTAGCTCACAGCCTCCCCCATGCAACTAAATCACAGCCGGTCATGCTGCAGTGTTTACCAAAGCTAAGTGAAAACGGCCCACAGAAGTGTCAGATCAGAGCTGTAATAACATTACCTTGCAAAGCAGTAATTAGTGGACTGTTATTGTCAGTTGTATCAATATATAAACAGAGAGGTGGTGAGTCCGGGTTCGTTGGAGGGCAAGAGGTGGTGTTTAGAGGGCAGCATTACCTCACGAGAGTCCAAACAATTAGGTCAAATGTAGTTGTGGTGGTGCTTTTTTTCCACATTCAGTTTATTGGTGTTTATTTGAGATTTTACAGTAAGTTCCCAGCACTGGACCATTAAAAACCCTCTTTCTGTTAATTACAAAGAGTCATGCTCTTCTCCTGCTCTGTCCAGCTGCTGATTTTACTCCACATGTGCACATGCTTGGATATAAAGGCACACACACACACACACACACACACACTCCTGCCAGACGCTATTATGTTGCATCATTCAGCACTTTTTCTAATCTGTTTCCTCTCTGGTCTTTGTCATCGTTTATCCATTTATCATTACTGTGCCTCTCCAGAAGTAACGTTAAAATCATATTTTGCTATGACATACCTCATGTCTGTCGCCACAGTGATGTTTCTGTCCTCCCTCCTCTCAGGCCCCCGTGGTCCACCGGGACTCCCAGGAGAGAGGGGTCTGCCAGGCCTGCCTGGCCCACCAGGGCCTCCAGCGCCGGCAAGTGCCCGCATCCCAGAACCAGACCACAGTAAGACCCTGGACATCTAACAGGCTTCACACAGTCACAAATTCCACACCAAATTTGTAATACATATCTTAAAAGACATATCATCAAAACATATCTCTGCTGATTTAGCTTTGCACTCCTTTAACATTGCTGGACTCTCGATGGGTCGTTTGTCACTATCGTTTTTGTTCCACACATTCTTCTTTCTTGTGAAAACATGGCGCCTACATGACCCACAATGCAACTCGACCTCCGACAGTTTGGTCAAAGACTTTGATGTGTTGTGCTAGTAGCGGCTAATGTACCTCGACCTGCTAGCCTCAATCTCTGATAGAAGGAACAGAGATCTGGTAAGCTCACTTGTGCACACCTCCATATTCGTTTTCCTTTTCAAACTCGTAGTCTTCAGCCCCAACCCACACTGACTCAAGTGACATTACTTGAGGCAATTTATCAGACTTCAAACAGTTCCCTTTGGAGTCACAAAAGGGTTTATACCTCTTCTCACACATACAATACTCCCCCAAACCTTTAAATAAGTAAAAGAGACTTTGATGTGTAAAATCAGGGCACTTCTTTTTAAATTGCTGTATATTTCATTTTAACGTAAGTGTAACCAGTGTGCCATGAACGCAGCACCAGTGCATGTACACAGACTCAATCGAAGTCTTTGTCCTCAGGCATGGTGATGTAGGTTTTACCAACTTGACCCCTCAAAAATATTGATGTGTCTTTAGCAGCCTCACAGACATGTTCTGTCCTGCTGCGGGAGAGCTCTCACAGGTCTCAGAACTAATGATAAACAAAAGAAACAAAGAGAATGAGAAACAGACAAGATGGTGGTAATCTTTAACTGCTACTTGCTCCTTATTGCCAAGAAGAACAGAATCAAAGAGTATTCAATGGAGGCAGAGACTTCACATGCTGGGATGAGAACCTGTCCATCACTGATGTCACTCAACAACTTCCAGATGTAGGCCGCCGCTCAGACAGCTGAGGGGGAGTGTGAGAGACAGATGGGGGCCTGCACTGGCTCTTTTAAGGTCAACGTATTGGCGGGTTTTATGTGTGGATTCAGTGGTAAAACAAAGTATGCAGCACACAGATTTGTATGCTCTGGGTTACTGTGTGGAGAAAGCTGTGGGTATGATGAGGTTGGCATGATGGTTTCCGAGACTGTGAACCTCTCACATCAAAGTAACAGTAGGGAACGTGTGTGTGTGTGTGTGTTGGGGAGGGGGCGTCTGTGCTGAGCTTCCTTTGGAAAACACTGTCTTCTTTGGCTTTTACGTCTGCATCAGGGGGTTGGAATTCCCTTCTTCAGAACCAGCAGCCAGAACGTGAAGTAGTGAAGAGGACTGTTGTTTAAAAATCTGATTTTACTGTTTGTAAGTGCTCCCGCATGTTTGTATGTCACGTTAAGCCAAAGATCCCAGTGCACTCTTTGTAGGAAATGAAGAGGGGGTAGAAAAAGACACAGAGAGAGCGGCCCTGTTTCGGATGTCACCTCTGGTCGAGATCTGTCAGCGGTGTGCCACGTTCTGGCAGCTGGAGGATGTTTCTGGCTGTCAGCCCTTCTCCTCCCCCTCCTCCTCGTCCTCCTGTCTGTATCTTCTGAATTCTCACGCTGTGATCTGTGTTTCCTGTCAGTATAAAATGACCCAATGACCGCACACTTCCTCTGTCGCTCACACGTTCACCACCCTCTTCCTCTTGTCCGTTCTCTGCAGACTCAGTTAGCTGTAGATGTCCAGTCAGTGGATATGGAAAGTTTGTGACGCAATATTACATAACTTTTTTTAATGAATGTGAACCACTGATCACTCACACTTGATTGTAGTTTACTACCCTGTTAAAGGCATTAGGTGAAGTTTTCAGTATTTGTTGGAAAACACTGCCCTCTGGAGGTCACTCTGACATGCTAAACAGGGCTTTCATTACCCTGAGTTGAGCTTCTCAGGCAGCATCAACAGAGTATCCAAAGTAAAACAACACTGAAAGGCTTGCATCAATATTCTTCACAAGTTCATACTTGAATTTAAACGACAAGTGCAGCAGTGAGAACAACACATTTTGCCACAGGTTTCTTCAAGTTCACTTCTCAGGGAGCACTTTCTCTCAGGCTACATACTGATATTGAAAACAATTATTGCAACCAAGAAGACTAGGACCAGGTTTGAGTCCCAATGATTACCTTAAAGTCAAAATAAATCAACAAGATAATTGATAAAATAATACAGTAATACACACCTCATACAGTAATAAAAACATGTTTGTCAACCATGCTATAAGAAGGTGTGACAGATTATTATTGCAGATATTTTATCTTTTTATATAAGCTTTGTTCCTGTTTGTGAATACTATCCTTAGCCAGGAAAGTAGCTCCCATCAATTAAAAGCATTTTGTCTCAACTCCAGATCGTGGAAAAGACACCTTTTTCACCAACACTTTCCAAGACTCACGAGGACCAGGACCTCAGGGCCCCCCCGGGCCGATCGGTGAGTGTTTATCACTCTCCATATTGTATGTATCACTGTGAGTGTGTTTGTGAAACTCTGCTACACTGAAATATACAAATGTTTGAAATGCTTCTGCATAAAAACAAACAGCAGGTACACGCTGTAGATCTACTGCACACTGTTCGTCCAACACAGACTTTCATTTAACGTTGCCAATTAGTCGTTATTTGGCCTCTAATGTAAGAAGGATGTTGGTTCAGTTTTTGTGGTTTTATATGCAAAAATGTTAATTCTTAACCAGGTTGAGCTCAGTGCCCGTCACCAGGCAAAACACTAAAAACCAGCACCACCTCCTCCCAGTGGGCAAAGGTACTTGGTGCTGATGAATCTTCCTATTTATCACGCAGGTCCCCAAGGTCCCCCAGGTCCCAAAGGCCCGGTAGGACCTCCTGGCCCATCAGGACAGAACGTAAGCTCCCTCACAGCATCGTGCTGCATTGCAGTCTAGCACTGAGTTTAGCAGTCAGATTTGTTGCAGGACAAATGTATCATTGTCATTTTGAATTTCCTTTCTGACTCAATACAGGGAAAACTTGGAGCCCCTGGAACGCAGGGCCCTGTGGGGCCAAAGGGAGAACGTGGGGAGAGAGTGAGTACACTCAGAGCTTGATAACGTTCAGTAGGTTTTCTTCATTTACTCTACATCTACTTCCTTAAACTCTCTGTGACATGCCTTTGGTTTTTCAGGGTCCTTTAGGTTACCCGGGAGAGAGGGGCTTCAGAGGCGAGCCGGTAAGCCACCTCCTCCCTGCTGCCTTGAGGATTATGGCCTGAGTGAACGAGTGTATGGGAGGAAACATCAACACATGTCATATTTGGTTATATTACTATAAACTACACTAACCAGCAGCACTACAGACCACACTGACCAGGGACAACACAGTCAATGAGAGAATGAGCTCTTTCTGTGGAAGTAAACTGCTGCAGCTTTTTCATGAATGTTTTAAAGTCAGACTCATTTTTTCCCATTGTTAAAATGTCCTCACAGGGAACACCTGGTCCCAAGGGAGAGCCAGGAGAGAAGGGCTTGCCGGTAAGAAAGTAGTTGGTGGTTAGTTCACTTTTCACACGGTGACAGAGGGCCTGGACAGGAGGGGTTTGCCTTTAGTTTTAAGATTTAAAAATGTTTTAAGATTCCTCTGCTGAGCATTAAGTATTTTATCTGGATCTGCCTAACCCTTATTTTTCTTTTACCTCTTTCTCATTTTACAAGAGCAATCTAAATGTAAGATATTTTTATTTATGTCATCACGTGTTCACTTTGCAATGCAATGTATCTATTCGGTAACCTAAATTACGTCTAACCATGACCCACATCTCAGGTTATGGTTATGATCTTTGTGGCGTTCAGCTGCATACTTTCCATACTTTCCTCCCTGTTGATAGTCATAAAGTGTTTGTTTTATGTTATTGTTTTTGTTTGAGTATATATGATTTTAGCTGTTGATCTGTCTGACTTTGTGTGTGAAATCTTGTCGTGTTAATGTGTTTTTGTTTTTGTCGGTCCTTGGGGTGTGCTCTGGACTGCTGTCCCCTGTCACGACACTGTCCTCTTGACCCTAAAGCTGTCTGACTCCCTCTGCAAGCTACTGTCCCCATGGCTACCTTTCACAGTCACCTTTCAGCATCTGAATTTGGCATATACATATAAATATACAAAATACAATAAACAACATCAATCCTAAAACAACACCGTGCACCAGCTCTGACTGAGTGAAAGATTGGAGATTATAGTACAAATTATTTTGTCATACTTCTAATCAATCTGTTTGATTTTACAGACTATGTTAAAGAAAATGTGTGAAATGTATATGCCAAATCACTCCATTATGTGTCAGTGGTGGGTCCTGTTGGGTTTAGAGGTGTTGTGCTCTGAGTGGAGTGGATACAGCTATCCTCTTTTGTCCCACAACCTTGCATGATTTCATCTTTAAGTCCTGCACCACATAAACTTCCTTTTCTGTATGTGACAATCAACTGCAAAATGTGTCTAATGAGTGAAATAACACTGTGTCAATAAAACAGAAATAAGGCAAAGTAGCTCCTTTATTTGGGGATTCATTTTCTGACTAGTTTCCGACTCTGTGGAGTAGCACAGTCACGTTAGCATGCTGACAATTAGCAGACATGTTTACCACTTTCATCATCTTAGTTTAGAGTGTTAGCATGCCAACATTTGCCAATTAGTTTTGCAGGCATTTGGTCACAAATCAAAGAGTTGAATATGTTACATTTTTGACCTGATGACGCTAAAGGAAAAGTCAGAGGTGATGGTTTACCAAAAGCCACAAGTGTGGACCTCTTGGTGGTTTTAGCCGCTAGTGTTTATGACTAAGTGACACTTTGCCTTTTTTCTTCAATCATTAAGTGTGCCTTTGGTTCGTGTTACTAATCAGAACATTTCATAGTGGGAATCACTCTGCATGCCTTCTTATGTGATGGCAGTATACTGCTTTACTTCTCCTGTTCAACACGTTTTGTTATTCTTGAAGGTATGACTCATGAAGCCATTGCCTCGTCCTTAAAAAGAAAGACAAATACATTAGATTTCAATGTAAATCTACACTGGCTTCATTCTGTCAGGTAACAATGAGTAACTTAACGCTTGTGACCACAGCGTTAAGAATGAAAGCTGCGATGCTTAAAACTACTCGCCTGGCTTAACTGCTGCCCAACAAAAAGGAATGCAGATAGCATGATCAAATCTAAATCCTGGGGGGTGTAATCCAGCTGTGTTATGTCACCAACATGAGGCTGGTCTGTAATGTGCATGCTGATGTTGCCCAGCCCAGCATGATTTCATATAGCAGCATGGCCAGAGAATGAGGGGGATACAGAGAAATGCAGGGACCAGATATGCCTGAGAGTGCTGGGCAGATACGTGGACTGTTTTAACCTTCTAACTGCTGAACTGTATTGACAGAGACAAATGACTTGCATCTTGGCCAGCAGTTCTTTGGCTTGTGCTCCTTACCTTGACGGCTGTATCTATCTTCACAGGGGGACGGAATACATCAGATCAGAGAGGCGCTGAAGATCTTAGCCGAGAGGGTTTTAATCCTTGAGACTATGATCGGTATTCATGGTGAGTAGGAGGCCTGAGGCAGGGTCAGCTTTAGGCAGGGGTCAAAGGTGGGGGGGCTCAAACTCCCACCGTACCTCACTGCTGGGACAGGGAGTGGGAACAGTCACAAGCAGCCCCAGGACTCAGGCTGGTGTTTCCACCCCCTCACACAGTCCCCCTGTCACTGCTCTCTGATAGGACATTAGCTTGCAGATGTTCCACGACTTGCAGGCAGACCTTGAGCTTCTGGCTCGCAGGGTGACGCTGCTGGAGGCTATCATCTGGCCAGGTAACGCTGAGACATCCTCACCCACAGCTCTGCCGGCCCTCACTGACCTCTTTTGACAAGATCTAGACAGCGTTGATCGAGTGTTAGACGCGTACAATTTCGTAGAACCACTTGTTACTGAACTGCTGAATGTTGATATAGCCACTGAAAAGTAGATGTCTTTTAGAAATGTATTCTTATGTATGAATTGTTTTGGTTGTGACAACCCAATGATGGCAGCACAGACACGACTTTAAAGGCCCTGAAAACATATTTACTCAATTATCTTCTTACTATGAGATTTGGTCCTACATGAACAATCTTGTTTTCTGCCAAAGTTTTAAAGTTTTTGGTTATTTCCCATCACATATTTCTGTATCTGTGCTCCTCTCACTGGTTTAAAGTGGGCGGGGCTCACTTGGAAACATACTTCCAAGCACCAATTAGGATTCAGCAACATTTGAATCAAAATCAGACGCTGATGTGACCAGCACTGTCAATCAAATCTGATCAAACCACAGCCACACAGTCCTGCTGAATCAGGTTAGCTGAGTTTTTGAGTGTTAAACTCATTAAATTAAAAATATACCTAAGATTGTTTTTTAACTTTAACTGTAATTGTTGATATTTAGTCATGAATGTTATTAAGAAATGTTTTCAGGAGCTTTATTTCTTTGCTGCTTTGTAGGTAATGTGTACCAATCGAGGTGTCGAAGTATGTAGGTCTAGCCAGTAGTGCTGCAATGATTTGCAGCACCAGTAGTGCTCAATGTTGCAATTTGTAGTTTGATTTATCAAGAACAAAATGCAATCTTTGGTTTTGGCTTCTCAAGAGTGAGAATTTGCTGCTTTGCATCCTTGAATTTTGCGCTTTTTCTTTTCTTTTTTTACATTTAATAGACAAGACAATCAATAGGAAAATAAATACACAGTTATTGATAATGAAAGCATTTTTTGCAGCCCTACTGGCCAGGTGCACCTCCTTTACAGCAGAATCAAGAAAAGAAGAATTTGATAAATCCCTTTAACGTTCTGACTAGTTAGCCGATTCATCATTTTAATATAAAAACTGGGCAGCTGGTGTCCAATTAAAATAAGAACCCACTCAGAACCCTGCAGGTTAACAGCTACATCAGAGTAGACTTAGATTAGGTGCACAGAGTGTCCACACACACTGATGGACAGGGAGGCCCCGTTCCAACTGCTGTCTTTCTTCAACAGAGCCTGATCTAGGGTCTGGGGATGGACCGTTTGGCACAGCCTCCCCTAGTTTCTACAGAGATAAGCGAGCAGGTGCGCTTCCATATCGACTTGCTTCTCCTCTGTCCTCCGACACCAAGGTTCAAGGGAAGTAGCCCCCCCCCCCACTGCTCACCCTGAGGATCACAGGCTGGGTTGACTCCCCCACCTATAGGTCTCATCGGCACTCAACAGATTTAGACCTTATCTGATACCCACTCTGGCCTTTACCGTCAGATTTAGAATGGGGGACACCTCAGGGAAACTCCATTGATACTCCACAATTTCCTCCTCCATCGGAAACCTGATACCTAGTTTGACCCCCCCACCCATCTCCATAACCACACTTATCTTTACACAATACACCCAGCAGCTCTTCTGTGTCTCTTTTATTTGGCTACAGAACTAAAGCCTCAGAATAAAGATGTTCAAGTGTGAGAAAAGGAAAATCTGAATCTTCTGTGGTGCTGCTCGAGCTACTAACAGTTCTGGATCAACAAGGGTCATTTAGAGTAATCAATTGAAGGAGGAATCAGATGTGAGGAAATAGACTGGATTTGAGTTTGCTTTCACAATGTAACTGCAATCTGAAGAGATTCCACTATTTAAGTATATTGTGCATGTACAGTTAGCAGGACACAAGTACACAAACAAACCTCTTCTTCTAGTATTAATTTTGTTATACTTCTATGATATTGTTTTAACTCAATGTTATGTAGTGCACTAAAAAGATGAAGTCATCTCCACTCTAACTGAGATACGTGTTGCTAACAGTGATTTGTAGTTTTCTGGTGTGAGTATTTTCCGCCCTCAAAGTACAAACTGAGAAAGTGATTTAATATACATACAATAGTATATTTACATTTAATCTGTGCAAAAAAAACCCACAAATAAATAAATTTAAAACAACTGTGCAAACTGGCTGTCCATTTCAAGATCTTTAACAAACACACACAGAGGAAACAGCAAAACTGTTAATGGAACTTGAACATATTTTTACCACTGCTGTGTTGGTAAACCAAACTGCTTAAACTGTCCTGATGAAAAGACTTGATAGCTGTTTTTTCATCTTATATCAAACTTACGGTGAAACTATTTAAAAATGATCAACTGTAGTTTATTTTGTATGCTGTTGTGTAACCATTTCATATTTCAAACTGTTTTCCTTGCAAATGTGTTATTGTGTTTAGATAATCCTGTCTAGTTGATTGGTGTAATAAAATGATGTTCATTGTTGTTTTTACACACCACTTCTCTTCATTTGTGTTAAAACTGTGTTGATTAAACATGATTACAACATAAATAAATGGCATCCACTCTCTCCAATGTACATTTAAAGATGCAGAAATTGTCTCCTAAGCAGTCAAGTTTGCATCTACACTTGATTAGAATCACAGTCATGGAAAAAAACTCAGTATTTCGTCCCACTTTTCCACTTGAATTCTGATAATTAAACTAGTTCTACAAGTAACCCGCTGGGGAAGTCTAATATTGAAGCTCAGCAAAACCCAAGCACAATGTAAGTCCAGTTTACTGGACAAGAGCCAACGCTGCTTCAGTCCATGAGTGTGAGGTCGTCTAGGTGCTCTTTTGGTGACAGAGGGCTCTTCCCTTTTGATACCACCACAGCCTGTTCTCCAACGCTGTCATCGATGAGCAGACAAATGGCGCCATCTAGCTGTTTTGAGGCTGCTAATGCAACTACAGCTTTCTCTGTGGGGAAGCCCATCTTCTCCAGCTGCTGAAGTCTGAGAGGAAACCCAGGTATTTTAGTAAACTGTGAATGATTACTTGAAATCACTTAAATAAAACTGTTTAAAAAAAACTAAACAATCAAACATATCCACCAATTCACAGAAAAAGCAACACGATGTGCAGTATGATACTAAATTACTAACCGCAGAGAGGAAACTGATGATTTGGGCACTTCCACTTTTGCATCAGGGTCATCAGGAGCATCCTGTAACGAGGCCAGAATCCCTGCCCTCAGCATCTGCTCCTCCAACACTTCTGCTTCAGACTGTGCAGCAGACTCTTTCACTATCCAGGCAGGCACTGGATCCTCCCATGGGTGGCGGTTCAAAACAGATGGATCCCTCATGGGGGGGGCAGCTACCTGATCTACTGGCGTCCTCTGACAAGGTGATCTAGATCTGTGACAAAAGATGAAGATAAAATGATTAAATCTTCTACTGTCATGCATGTGGGTGGGGAGTGTGAAAATTCAGTGAGACGTTTGATGTTTGGAGAGATGACTCACACCTCTGTGAGGTAGTGTAGGTTGGCAATCTGAACGTGGCTGAAGTGGGAACATATGCCCTATCAGGAAGGAATTCCAAGACCCTGGCCTCCTCCAGCTCCTGTAACATCCCAATGAAGGACTGATGATCTGAGAGGTATATTAAGTATCATAAATAAGACTTGAGAAATTACCATTGTGTTATTATATGGAAATACGCTACATTATAGATATGATGGGGAAGGGCACACTTCGGCTCAAACCCTCAGCAACAAATCCCAGGCCTATTAGATCAGCTCAGATTGAAGTTGGGCAGCTGGGAATTACATGTCAGCAATTTCTATGCACTAATAAAAATGAAAAGGGTGCAAGTTGTCTGAGCCAACAAGTGCAACAAAACTAACAGAAAAGAAAGACAGGTGTCAAGAAAGTGCACAGACTGTGCTTCCCCCATCTGGAAAAAATAACTATCTCTAAAAACCAGAATAAGTGTTTGATGGAGAATATATACCACATGAGTGCAGAAACAGGAAAGGATACAGTTGTGTCCGATGCAAATTGCGCAGAAGTGAAGCAGGGCAGGTGTCCCGGGCAGCAGCAGCAGACCAATAAGCAGAAGAAGCCAGGGCAGAAACCAGACTGGCAAACACCTCAGCAGCCTCCTCTGTGACACCTGACGACACTGCGCTGTAAACAGAGCCAGCTGGATGGCAGAGTAACCACATATCCGACTGGCCTCACCCCCACCGACAAAGAGGACCAGGGTGTAAAGAAGAGGTAATATGGTCATTGTCAAGATGGAGAGGGCGAGGAAGGCAAATGTTCCCCAGCGACGCTCCTGACATGGTCCAACCAACAGCAGGAGAGCGACACTGACCAGCAGAGAGGACAGCTCATCGTGACTGAAAGCATACAGGAACACATCTGAGGAGGAGAGAGGGAGTTATATGCTTTGATTTCACAAAAATAGTCAAATCAAATAGCAGATTTGCATGTAAACCAATGAAACGGGTCATCATGAAGCACAGTTACCTCTGATCCTTGGGAAGTCTCCACCTGGACCTAAACTGAGACTGGCCTGGATTCCCCCAGTATACATCAGCAGCATGGGTGTTATCAATAAAGATGTTCCCAGACAGAATCCAGATCTGATCCGATCTGATCCAAACCGAAACCATACTGATAATAGACGATCAATCATTATTTAGGATTACCTGTAGCTGAAGTAGCATACTTCTGGCAAAAAAACATCGGTTTGTGCTCATAACAAGCACAACTTCTTGCAAATAACAGAAAGAGGTACAGATATATAGCCCTATTTGAATCTCACAATATGAGAATGGGGAGCTTGACAGTATAAATCCACAACTGGTGACTTGCTGCAAAAATCCTCTTCAATGTGTGTTGTCAAATCCTCTCTGCCACCGACAAGGAATATGTTGTAGTCCTACGACGAGCCAGCGAGTTTAACTAAAACGAGTGTGGCCTTTATAGCCTTAATAATAAATGTTTTTAAATAAGAGAAATCCCATTGTGTGAATGCTGAGTGTTGAGAGGAGGCGGAGCTAAGCGGACGCTAACTTCCGTACTACGTCACACTGTCTTCTTCTTTGTGTGTTCTGGCAAACCACAGTGAAGGTGCGTTAACGCCATCTACTGGACACGCTCCTGAACCTTTGTGCCTGGAAAGTTTATCGTACGATTACTAGTGCTAAAAGAATGAATATGTTATGGAAGCGAAAATAAATTGCCAATCATTTTGATAAAAGATAAATCGTTAAAGTTAATTGTCAAAAAAATAAATGTAAATGTATTAATACCACACTGTAAATACGCCATTACAAGTTATAGTTCTGCATTAAAAATCTAACTTAAGCAAAAGAAAGTGAATGTAAAAGTATGTTTTCTGCAGACTAATATATTACATTGTTATAATGTTAATGCTGCAAAAAGTATGAGATGCTTTTTGCTGTCGTAACTCGTCATGGTGGAGCTAATTTAAATTATTTCATACATAAATGTTTCATACAGAATATAATTTGGTAGTTGAGTCCAGTGGTTCTCTGGGGGGGGGGTTGATGGGGTAGGAAAGAAGAAAATATAAAGTTATTTTAAAATGCCTCTAATATTTGATTTTTTGTGAAATATTGGGTTATTTAATCTCCACGTGAAAATGATTATTCAAGGCCTCCGTCACGGCTCATGCAAGGGCGCGTATATCTCGCGAGACTTTGTGACTCCTGCGTAGAAAAGTGCATTTCACCAGAAGCCAGCATCCCAGGCAGTCGTTTTGCATAGACCTACTAAAATGGCGTCGGCTCCGGGTGAGTAAAGAATTGTAATCATGTATACTGATTTTGACGAAATTGGGTTATTTAATTTAAATGGTTAAGTTGTTGCATTTATTCTAAAAAAAGATTACGTCTGCATGATCCGCTTTATATCTTATCAAATGTCGTTTTGCGTTAGCTAGCGCACAAGGCCTAGTCACGTTAGCTCATTGAGTCGCGGTATTTTCTGCTAGATTAATGTTATATTTCTGCATACCGAAGTTGATAATGGACCGCAGATTATCAATTACCAATACGTGTTTTTTAAATGCATATACCGATTATTCCTTTCTGCCTTAGTTACTGTTAGTTTTTAAGTATCGCATTGTTAAATGAATGGACGTTGTCTAGGTGTAGTTGAATGGCGACCCAACTGCGGCTCTGTGTAACGTGCTGCTAGCATTAGCAGCGCTGCTCGCGCGCAAACGTTTTGTTCGTTCAGACGTTAGCTAACCCTTTTACTTTTCTCTTCTTTAGCAGATTACAGCTCATACAGTCAGACCAGTGCTCAGCAGGGGTAAGAGTCATTCAATTAACTTACTGAAGTGACTGAATGTAACGTTTTTTTGTATGTGTGAGATTTTCGAGTATTAAGTGTGTCCATGGCCTCATTTCAGTGGTACTTTTGGAAACCAAGCTGTGGTTTCTGAAAAAGAACAATGTAAATGTCTGTCTTGGAAATATGTAAGAATCAAATGTCTGTTTATGCGATTGCATTTTCAAAATATTGCTTGGTTCCCGCAAACGCAATCGAGATTAACTCCATGAGCCAATAGAGTGCATAATATGTCCCGGTTTAGGGGGGACCATATGTCTTCTGATAGTGAGCCTTTTTGTTTGTGTTTTTACAGGTATGCCTCTTACGCTGCGCAGCCCTCACAAAGTTATGGGCAGTCTGCACAGGTAAGTTTTAACATAGTGCTTTGCTGTTTGACTGTTGTAGATTGCTTTGTGCTGGGAAAGCGATTTATTAAGATTGGGGATAATTATCATTTTGAACTTCATCTAACAGCTAAAGTGTGCTCTCTTCTTTCAGCAGAGCTATGGTCAACAGAGTTATGGATCGTATGCCCAACCTGCTGCTGCTGACGGCAGTTACACCCAGACAACACCTGCAGCTGGAAGCTACCCCCAGCCGCAACAACAGTATGGGTCCTCATACGGCCAGCCAGCAGCAGGTCAGTTATTCAAAAAGGAGCATTTGACTCAATTTGATGTGGTTCCGCTTGGAAGTACACGCAATGTGACAGATTGGAATTATGAAACAAATATTGTAATTGGCCATCAAGTTTGTCTGCAGCATGGGAAGTCTTTGTTTCAAATATGTACCCTTAAAATAAAGTTGTTGTTTTTTTTGCTATTTGTTTGCATTTTCCACAGCTGGTTACCCTGCTGCGCAGTCTACCACTCATAGCTACTCCCAGTCAACCCAGAGTTATGGAGCCAGTGGTTATGACAGTACTCCTGCTGCTGCTGCTCCAGCTGCCTCTCAGTCTTATGGTTCTCAGCCAGGGTATACTGCCCAGTCTGCGTACCCTGGTTATGGCCAGCAGGCTACTCCCACTGCACCACAGAGGTATGTGCCGCACAGCTAGGAACCAAATAAGTGAATTCCACTATTTTTTTTTTTTCTCTCAAACGCCATGCTCTTGTCTTCTCCATCAGTTACAATGCCAACAGCCAGCCGGCTAGTTACAACCAAAATAGCTACTCCCAGCCAGCAGCGTATGGTCAGCAACAGCCTGGCTACCAGGCCCAGCAGGCAAGCTATGGCCAGCAGCAGGGGTACCAGCAGCCGACCCAGCAGCAGCAACAGGCTCCCCCTGCTTACCCTCCTCAGGCTGCTGGTTCCTACGGGCAGGCTTCAGCCAACCAGTACAGCCAGCAGGGCGGACCTCCCAGTTACAACCAGTCCAACCATTACAGTAAGCTTTACTTTTCATTCTTGCCTAACTGCTGTTTTCTAATCTTCATTGATGCAATTAAGTTGAATGTAACTTAAAATATACTTCGACTGTGTTTTAATGCATTTGTGCTCCTCTTTTGTAGATAGTTACAGACAGGATGGCCAGGGTGGAAGCTCTGGTTACTCTGGCTCTGATTCTGCAAGGTACCCTGGAGCAGGAGAGAGCAGGGGCCCTGGCAGGGACGGCTTTGATCGAGGTGGAATGATGCATCGTGGGCGAGGAGGCATGGGCCGTGGCATGGGGTAAGTGTCTTTCCTTAGCACTTAACGTCATGTATTTTGACTCTACAGGCGCTGTGGCCAGTTGGCAGGGCTGAGAAGTCTATCAGAAACGGGTGGAATAATCCAGAACAATACCAATGCAATTTATAAAACTTTGTCCTCATAATGTGAAGGCCCTGATTTATCAGTAATCAATGCTGATAAATCATGGGTTTCTTCCATAATACCGGAGGCCCATGATAGGTTTAGTACATGCCCACATGGGTGGAAATTATCTGCTGTTCTTCTCATCCCTGTCACCCATTTGACCAAAGGTAAGAAAAAGGTTTGTCCCTTAAGTTGATTGTGATCAGAGACCTGTGCATAAACATTTAGTTTAATCTGCTTATATCCTAGAACATTTGATTATTAGAAAATACCCCAAGTTTTAGATAAGAAGTCGCATATTTCATGGTTTATCAGGAAATGTGATAGAATAATATTGTAAGAACATCTTAACATTATCAAAACTCTAATGGGTATCCTCAATGAAGGTTCAACCACTCACTATCTCAGCAGCACCCTTTTTTTAAATCAGTTTGTCACTATGGTGCATTGGTTCCTGAAGGGTGACACTTATAATTTCTAAAAGAAGAATGCAATTAGAAGTATAAATCATGCATATTCTTTTTTTTTTCTTCAATTATTGTGATCCTGTAGTCCTTAACTAAAATTTAATGTCCTGCAGGATCTTACAATATAACACTGATATTTTAAAGAATTTTATAAATTGATGCTTGCCTCATGCAGTACATTATGTAGCTTTTCAAATACACGTATGCGTATTCAGGTTTAATATTTGGGTCAATATATTTCCTCCTGATAAGGTTTTTCTTTTCCCCCTTACAAATACATTCAGTGGTGTTTTCAGTTTGTGGTTGGTTTTTGGAAGGCTGTCACTGGCAAGTATTTGTCCTCAGTTGATTAACCTGAAGAAACAATGCCTCTAAGATGCTAATGGCACTGCAGGATAGCTGTAATAAATTGCATTAACTAAAGAGGCAAAACTTTATTTCTCTCAAGATTCTCAGTCAATTTTCTGCATGTATCTTTTAATATTGGTCCTTTAAAGATGATCAGAATTGCCAACTACTTGGCAAGAACTTGTGCTAAAAGAAGCAGTTGAATCTCTTAAATTGGTTTTTGTGGTCAATGTTTCAGTATCCAACCGAACTAAAATTCATCAGTGAAAACTATAAACTTGAGTTTAGGTCAAAACACATTAAGGGCAAATTTGATACAAATCGTGCTTAATTTTTGAACAGACTATTATAACGTCTCAGCCTTGTGCTGGCAAAGTTTTCTGGTGTCACACTTCCTAGTGATGTTACAAGACATGGGAAAACACAGGGCTTATGAAGGCTATTTCTGTTCCACTATATTTTAGGGGTGTTTAAAATACTTTTTTGCTGCAGATGCATATATTTATTCCATGGATTTTGGTGTAACTTGATCTCACCCTGGCTACAAAAACATACTTTTTTGGTCTTACGTAGGTGTGTATCATGATAATGAAATTGAGGTAATCCTCGACACATTTATTCTGGTGCCCTCGTTGCAATGCCACTCAAATTTGCTCTTGGTGCAGATTGGGCAACAGTTTGTTCCCCGTTAGTACACATTGTCTACTATTCTCTGTAGCTGGAAATGGGTTGACCCATCCCCAAATCAGATTCAGCTCCCCTGAAAAAGAATTGAAAGAGTTACAGAGGCTAGGGGTATTACGGTGAACAGAGGTTGTACTGTGTACTCGGTTATCACTGCTGTAAAACTAAAAGCTGAAAAGACTTTTGAATCCACATATTTGGTTTCTCAAATACTACAGAGGCATTCCTCAAAATAATCTTGATGGCATGACAGGTTTGGATTTTTAGGATTTTGTTTTTGGTAAAAAGCAAATCCAAATCTTAAAGGATCTTTCTTTGGTCAGAAATGGCACAGGAGCCATCAGGTGTTTCTTTTTTTTAAAGATGCATAGTTTTGGGGGGGGGGGCTGTTGACAGTCTTCATCTTTCCTGGTTCACCAGTGTAAACCAAAAAAAAAAGTTTTGCATGACTTGCTTCCTCTGGTTTTTGGTTCGGAAAATACACACGCGCACACACAAATGCGGTTTTTGGATATTTCAGTGAATTTTATCCAACACAGGACTCTAATCAAGCAATTCTGCAGTGTTACCAAAGTAGTGGAAAATAAGAAGGCATAAAAATAAATAAATAGGATAACAGCCCTAAATACATTTATAGATTCAGTAGCATAGATGCGTTTATAGCTTAATTTTAGCTTTGCACAGGTATATTTGTGTGTTCTGGGGGGAGGGGGTTGGGGGGGGGGGGGTCACTGTCATTTTGAAATGTTTAAAATTGTTTTTTTTGTGGTTTGGAATTCAAATGTTTGATCACATTCTTTTGAGCACTTTTTTAACATGCTTTGTCACATTTATACCGTACAGGTAACAGTGAGAGCCATTTAAAACCATCTTTTCTCTAAAAAGTATCTGTACTCAGTACAGAGCCGCCAGTTTAAGCAGCAGGAGGGAGCTTAAACAAAGATTCGGGGGTCTGCCTTTTTTCAAGAACTCAGGATGGTGGTGTTTATAAGCATGATGGGTTTATTAATTAACCAATTGTTTGTTTAATTTAATGTAATCCTGGTAAAGACTAAAAAATATATATATTTGGTGTTTTGTCTTGAACAATGTATAATTTTAAAAAATATTTGTTTTTTATTACCTGGTGAATGTGATCACCTGACCATCTTGTGAAATTTCAGATTCATTGTTTTTCTTTTACACTCTGTACAGGTCTGATTCAGCTGTAACTTTTGTTAGAACTAATGTTGTTGGAGTTTCTGGGTAAAACTATATATATGCCATCAATGCATCTAAATCTTTCTAGCTGTGTACAAATGTTTGGGTTTTGTCACATTTTGAAAGGCAATGAAAATGTTAGTTTTTTTTTGTTATTTTGCACAAATGTATACACTGAAAACTGTCACTGAAGTTGTACTCAGCTAGCTAAGGAATGGCACACAGCTAATACTCTTATCCCCTCGATTAGATTGTGTATTTATAATTTTGGGGAGTTTTTAGTTGCTGTTGGGTTAGTTGGAATGTTTTGATTACTCCCTCAATCAAGCCACTTTGCTCGAGCCATGGAAGTGGCTGTAAAAGGGAAATCGCCTTCATATCTTCATTTATTCCCCCATAGCAGCGCTGGAGACAGAGGTGGCTTCAGTAAGCCTGGTGGTAAGTTAACGAGTATTACACTGGTTAGTCCTTAAACTTTTTGAGCAAAAATGCTTCGAGTATTGATGTGTCTTACATTGTGGTATGCAAAATTTGATTTACATGAACACATCTGAAAATATTGGAGAAATATTTTTCAATGCCTGAGACCATTTTCCTCTGGGGTACTTGGTATAATTCAGTCTCTGACTATGGTATGAAAAGGAGTTTTTGACAGGTTAATGGCAAATTTCCACTCAAATGTGTGTTACTGCTTTAACAAATCTCTCGGCCTGAGTGCCTGGGTTTTTTTTGAGGATTTCTTACTGGTCTTAGAGGCTTTGACACAATTATTTGCCTACGGGTCTGAGGTGTTCTATTTTCAATTCAATATATCACTTGTGGGAATTGTGGTGTACCATAAGGTGCCATTTTCAACTTCCCAATATGGCTGACAGTGTTTTTTAATAAGGGAGTGTCTGGATTATCTTTTTGTAGTACTCCTCTCAGCTGTTGTACACTGACCTTCAGTTGCGCACACTGACTTTTCTCAATCTGTTTCTCTCCCCCTCGACTGGTGGACTACAGGACCTATGGGCGGAGACGAGCGTGATATGGGTGAGTAGAGGAACACTCCATGACATTGGTTGTTTACGTACTGAATACTCACCTTGAAGGGTTATTGAGAGTGTATTTTTACTGTTATGTATTTGTTGTAGGACGTCCTGAAGAGCAGGATGACTCTGAGAACAGCACAATCTACATCACAGGATTGACTGAGAAGGCTAACCTGGAGGAGATGGCTGAATTCTTTAAACATGTTGGCCCAATCAGGGTAAGAATAGCACTTCGCCTTAAATGTTGGTGGGAGCGAAACTAACGTGGAAACTAAACATTAATTTTCTTTATGTCAAGATTAACCGCAGACTTGGCCAGCCTGCCATTAACATATACACAGACAAGGACTCTGGGAAGCCCAAGGGAGACGCCACCCTGTCCTACGAGGAGCCAATCTGTGCCAAAGCAGCTGTGGAGCATTTTGATGGTACGATTTGATTGTGCACACCAGACGTCAGCACATTTCATAAACAAATGGACAAATCTAAAAGCATCAGTTACAATTTTTCCAACAAATTGTTAATGGCAGTAATAGTCTTTATATTTTAATTGTAGGGAAGGAGTTCCAAGGCCGAAGGCTTAAGGTGTCCATGGCACGCCGCAAGCCCATGATGGGCGGAATGAGAGGTGGCATGCCCATGCGAGACGGCATGATGGGCCGTGGAGGTAAATGTCAGCAGTGTTTGTTGGTGTTGGACTATTCAGGGCATGTCGGGTACTTGTGTCCCTCCCACCTTTCCTCTGACATTGGTTTCAATATGAATGTCAAACATCGGGTAACAGAGTTGGACCCTGTAGCATACTGAAGCTTTTCTGCAGTGGAAGACAGCCATTCATCTGCAACCTAGTTAAAATATTGAATCCAGTCGTATTAAGGTGCTGTGATTTTCTCGTCTTGATCAGGTATGATGGGCCGTGGAGGGGACCGTGGTGGGTTCGGCCCACGAGGTGGTCCACGTGGCATGGGCAGAGGTGGACCCACAGGAGGCAACATGCAGCAGAGAGCTGGCGACTGGGAGTGTCCTAACCCGTACGTATTACTTCATGGTGCAGGGCTGTCTTGATGCGCTTTTGTTTCAAAGATTGGTTTGTCATTTTGATTATCGGTCTGGGTTCCCAGTGGTTGTGGCAACCAGAACTTTGCCTGGAGGATGGAGTGTAACCAGTGCAAAGCCCCCAAACCAGAAGGGTTAGGCGGCGGCCCTCCATTTCCCCCTGGAGGTGACCGAGGCAGGGGCGGGATGGGAATGCGTGGAGGCAGAGGCATGGACCGCGGTGGGCCCGTGGGAGCTGGAGGACCAGGTGGCCCTGGAGGTTTCCGTGGAGGCTGGGGAGGCGACCGTGGTGGATTCAGAGGACGTGGTGGGATGGATAGGGGAGGTTTCCGTGGGGCTGGACGTGGAGGACCACCCATGGACCGAATGGGTGGCAGAGGTGGAAGAGGAATGGGCCCACCAGGTGGCAAGATGGATATGAGGTAGGATTAAGACTTTGTTTTTTTCTTTTATTCTTTTTTTTAAAAAAGGCAAATGAATGTGATCCTGTGACCAGAACGACTGGTGAATATTAGTCTGTCACTTATACAACTCTGTTCTCTTTCCCTTTTTTTAAGGGACCATCGCCAGGAGCGCAGAGACCGGCCCTACTGAAGAACTTCTTGACTGTTCCTCTTGTGGAATTTTATTTTTAAGACGAGGATTTTTTTTAATTTATGATTCCATATTTCGATGGTTATAGAGCTGCTTTCAAACATCCTGTGCAGTTTCATTCAACTCATGTTTCCATTTTTTAAATATTAGTTTACCCATGTTTATGCTACATCTTGTATTTTGCATGTTTTTTGTTAGTTTTTTTTTTTAAATGCACATTAGTTTTGCCGTATTGTAAAATGCAATATTTTTCATTCGTTAACATACTTGCTTCCCCTTTCCCATAACTACTATTGTAATGATGATGATAAATTTGGGAAATAAAATTTTACCGATTTGATGTTTTGAGTTTGAGGGCTTTTCTCAACTTAGCAGAATGAAGTTCTACAGCTGTAACACACAAACTCATGCAGTCGTTAAAATTTAGTTGAGCCTAAATATGAATTGGGAGTTCAGTAGTTGAGTTGTGGTATATTGTGTCCAGTGCTGGTCTGTGATTACGTTGCTGCTGAAGTTTGGTAGGTGGTTTCTTAAAGGAAACATGTCACATTTGCAATTAATATCAAAACAGAACTTCAAATAATGCATCTTGTGGTTGCCATTAAAAGAAATTATAAGACTGGACGTAATATGGGAGTATTAATGATGACACGGGGATCCTGGTAGAGCAGTGTGAAGCTCCTAATTCAATCTAATGAAAAAGACAATGTAGAAGTGTTGCGCTATTTCATGAGTCACTGCAGTCTTAGTGTCTGAGATGGTCTCATGTCTGTCTCGACCTGGTCAGTTGGACACTTGTTCCACCACTAATAACAATTTATCTCCGTCAAAGCCACATGAACGTCATCTCTCCCTGAAGGATGCATCAGGGTGCCTACATAAAAGATTTGTTCCACAGCACTTTAGATGGAGGACATTTGCAAGCCTACATGGCTGCTGCTATTACGTTTCTAGCCAATAGGTGGCGCAGGTTGACCTGAAGCTTGTGGTGCTGCAGTTCTGACTCAGGATTCTGGCTGGACCTGGTTTCTCACAAAGGACTGAGCTGACCAACCGGTAGCATACAGTACTTCTTTTCTTAAGAATGATTTTATTTTACTCTTCAGATTTAAGTAGCAGTTTTAACAAATTCACAGTAACTTCTGTGACTTACTGTTGCCATGCGCAGATATAAAATTGCAACCTCATAACAGAAAATCAACTGAGCTGGAGAAAAGCACCTCTTTAGATATCACAAATACCTTGAACATTTTTCTGTTTTCTTCTCTCCCATTTAAACTGCATTCTGACTTGGTTCTCATTATGGGTTTCTTTTTTTAATGGAGCAGTATTCCCTATAAGGCAATCAAGTTGAATTAAGCGCGGTTATTAATCACAGATGTCAATCCTTGGCACACTTTATTTTTTGAACATCTGGCCAACATACGACTCTTAAGACCATCCTACAGCTCTTTGAGCTTTTCTTTTTGTTCACCTATTGGGTTCGCTCTGGTGAGACACAGTCTATCACTTCCACTTTTCTGTGGCAAAATACAGACGGTGAACATTTCTGTTTCTGTACCTGTCTGCAAAACATTGTGAATACAGCAGCCGGCTTTCTCTCCGAGCACCCAAGTTTAATCCTCCCTAAAAGAGTTTTAGGGACGCACACACCTGATCCTGACCTCTGACCTCCCCGTGGAGGCGAAAGAACAAGAATCCTCTACTGTTCTCTTCGTAAATAGCTGACAGGTTTTTCTATCTCAGCTCTCAGCGTTGTACGTTTAGACCTCGCAGTCTTGTCACCGATGGGATACGAGAATCAAGGCTCGTGTCGGTGTGTTGTCCCTCGGGGGGGGGGGGGGAACCCTGTCCCAGCTGACATCTTGAAGTGCTTCTCATCTGCTGCGGCCAGTTGATCGTGTGGATTAATAGAGTGCCGAATTCTCCTGCCCCCCCTTTACTGACAGAAAAGCTGATTCATCCAGGCCCAGAAAATGATCTCATCTACCCCCACCTTCTCCCTCCCTCTCTTTCTCTCTCCCGCCCCCTCCCTTCCTTTCTTTCTTTCTCTTTCTCTCTCTCTCTCTCCCTCTCTTTCTTAAACAGACACATCCCTCTTTTTAAATGAAAACAAGCCCTCCTTCTTGGCAGTGGGCTTGGCTTAAATTCAAACCATCACACACTAGGAGAGTACTTGAGCCGCTCCGATAGAGTTTTACAAAGGTGGGAAAGACTTTTAGTTCATTTAAGAAATAAGGGTTTCTGCGTATCCCAACAACTTGTAGAATAAAAGCCAATATAATTAACTGACACGTTTTCAACAGCATCATAAAACATGGAAAAGCCTTGGCGACCCATTAGAATAGCAGTTTCTAATCATGTGCTTCAAATGTTGGTGGTAATGCTACCATTTGGTGTACAGTTAGCTCGCAGACGATGTCTTTAAAGCCACAAGCAGGTTTCCCTGATGTTTTCACATGTTTAACATACCACTGAAACCTGAAAATCAGGTCTCCTGCACCAGAGTTTGACCCCAAGTCTAAAAATCTTTTGTTTGAGCTGTAAACCCATCCGTCCTTCACACTATCAAGGGCGGTCTGTCTGTTGTTTTTGTTGGTTTTTTAGATGATATAAAAGGAGCAGAGAAGTTTAGCATGTCCTGCGTTAATGTAACTTAACCCACTATCTGAGGGGCCCCCCAAAAACTCTGTCCCGCACTAACAGCAGCCCCGTTATCTTGTGCAGTATGTGACAGACGCACATTTCCCATCATGCACACAGGATGTGCTCCTGAATTGGGCACTTTGTCTTGTGCTGTCTGAAGACTGATAAACTGGACTGGATAACACTGTCCACCCGCTATCTCTCTCACCGTGTGCCTTTATAATCCCAAATCTCCTGCTGTCTCTGGGTTTACAGGCTCTTCTCCTCCCAGGTGTGACATCTTTGATTTGTGCAATGCCTCCTTCAAACCAACAATCACACATTCATTACAAAACATAGGTTTAGACAAGGCTGTTAAAGTTGAACTAACACAGGGGGGTTTCCTCTCAATCATATCTTTTAATCACTACTAAGATATTACAGTTGGAAGGGAATTTCTTGCGCTGAGCCGAGTGGCTGTCTCGTGATGCAGAGATGCAAGCTTTATTGGCCTTTAGCACTTTTGGGAAAGATACCACACAAAGACTTCATTATGGAGAGACCAAGCCTGCGTTTACCCTGACGGAAAAACCATGAAAATACATGTCTGGTTTTCTCAGAGTGGACAAAACATCTGATGCAAGCAATAGCAGCTTCATAAATATGTGTCTGGCACTTGCAGCACTTACAAACACAATTCTGAGGTGTTTGAGGGAAATGCACTTTTCACCTCTACATTTCAGATGGGATGAATAGCTTCTCTGCGGGGGTTTTTCATAAGCTACTAACATCAGATCAATAAAAAAAGTATGATGCCTTGTTGAAGATGAAACGGGCAGCACTAGATAAAGGAGTCGCTGTTGAGAAAGAGCGCGCGCTGAGTTGGAGAACATGGGGTTAAGTTTTCCTCCTGTGCCGGGCGTTGATCCCTCATAATGGGATGTGCCATCGAGTCGCTCTGCCGGTCTAAGTCTACAGCAGGTCAACATATTGAGCGCGAGAGGCGGGCCTATCTGCCGCGAGGATGAGCTGCGGACTCGGCGCTGCTCGGTGGTCGTGATTTTTTACGAGGAGCTGACCGCCTCGGACGCACACAGACATGGTGACACGTGGATTTTTGTGGGCGAGAGGAGCCGCCGGCCACCGGGTGGATTAACGGGTCGCCGCGCCTGTGTGTGTGTGTGTGTGTGTGTGTGTGTCGGCGTCCCGGACTGCTCCGCTCTCACTCCGGGACCCGGCGATGCGCTCTTTAAAGGAAACCGGTTTCGCAGAGACATCAGGAAAACGCATCTATGCGCCACGGCCACTCCGCATCCCGATATGCCCCGCGACAGCACAAAGCCCGGTTTCAAGGATCTCCGATAAGAAACCACGCATGCAAATCGCCATGGGTGCGTCAACGCGGTTATTTCGCTGCATTTCTACGCGGGCGAGGCTTTGCGGCGCAGTTGTGCAATGAGATATTGGGGAATTATCAAGTAGACTTTATTGATAGGCTACATTATCAGACAATATGGCTGATCAGAGCAACATCCAGTCTGCCGCCTCTAAGAGTATCCGGCCTTTTAAATCCAGCGAAGAATACCTGTACGCCATGAAGGAGGATCTGGCTGAATGGCTGAACACCCTGTATGACCTAGATATCACTGCGGACACCTTTATGGACGGGCTGGGGACGGGCTGTGCCCTCTGTCGGCACGCCAACAACGTGAATCGAGCCGCGCAGGACTTCCAGCTGGAATACCCGGAGGCTGCGCAGTCCATGAAGGTGCCATCTAAAGATGTTGGTTTCCAGTCGCGCAACGTCGTCCCCGGCTCGTTCGTGGCGCGGGATAACGTGTCCAATTTCATCAGCTGGTGCAGGCAGGAGCTGTGGATCAAGGACGTCCTCATGTTCGAGACCAACGACTTGGTGGAGAGATGCAACGAGAAGAATTTCGTTCTGTGTCTCCTTGAGGTGGCGCGGCGCGGGTCCAAGTTCGGCATGTTGGCCCCCATGTTGATCCAGCTGGAGGAGGAGATCGAGGAGGAGATCCGGGACCAGGAGAGTCTGCGGGTCGAGGCAGGGGAGCCAGCTGAGCAGAGCCCGCCCAGCAGGTGTTTCAGTCGGAAGGAGAGCTGTCACAGTGTGGAGGACGAGGACGAACCTGACCCAGAGCCGTTCGTCTGGCAGCCGATGAGAGTTTTGTGTGACATGCGAAATTTGGATGAGCTGGTGAGTGTAAAAGATAGTTAGATGGAAAGATAGTTGACCACATTAACCCACAAATGTGTCCTAACTGCATAATGATGTAATAATCTTACAGCTCAAGTTCCTACAATTGAATCATCACTACTCATAACATAAGTGTGAAATACGGTAGAAATCCAGCTTCCTGCAGGCTTCCCATCCTCTGGCCTTGGCAAAAGTAAATATTCAGTGTGTTTTGTCTGGTTCTAAATATTTTGAAGCAGTTGATGGAAGACCAATCTCTCCCACAGTAAAACACAGAAATGTGTCAAAAGTGAAGCACCCTCTCTGAAAATATCATGCCAGTGCTATGAAGAAGGTCGGCGCCTTATGGATTCCCTGTTGTCTGGGTGTGTGCGTGTACGCATAACCTTTGTTTTAGATCTGCTGTTAACTTCCTGCTCACCTGTAGAGGGTCTGAAATTCTTGCTTTCCCCCCTCTGGCAAGCTCTGAAAGGTCACAGGTCAACACAGTGACATTTCTCCTGCATTCTTATAGAAATGTCAGCTCTGCCTCTACAAGAGTTTACCAGAGATTCAAACAAATTCAGCCTTCTTTCATTTAGCTCGTCCATCGAGAACAGTCACTGCAATCTCCCGCAGGTGAGGGAAGATCCCTAATCGCTCCTTTATACCAACACGTCTAACTTGCTTATATATTTTGTGTCTCGTGGAATCCAAACCATCAGCTTTTGTCACTTGTCCTGTTGAATTGGCTGACCTTTGCCATGGCCCGCCGCACATGAGCACACGAGAGGGGGCAAAGATCTTGTTAGGTCAAAGCTAATGAGCAGAGAGACAGACCAGCGGAACATGTGCTAAGCCTGTGAGTGGGGTGGGGGGAGTCACTGTTTTGCCCTGTTTTGAAGTCCATGTCCGTCTTTGGCACCATAAGGGTGGACAGACACACTCATGCTGGTCGGACAGCAGAGCAGAGCAGCTCTAGTGTGACCTCCACAGACAGAAATAGGAGAGCATGTGGAGGAGGATGTGCGCCGTTCGTATTCCAGACTGTCTGAGTCCGCACGCTCTCACTCATATGACTGAGCACCGAGGATTATACAAGCCCACTGCAGTTTGGGACAACAACATCACAGGAAAGCTACAGAGCATATGCCTGCCACTGACACATCCCTCAGCACACACACACACACAGACACACACGCGCGCACGCACACACTCTGTGCACAGTCTCGTCTGTCAGACACTGACAGTTGACTGAATTGGGAAGCGGCATTCACTGTCATCTCTTCTCCCTACCACCCCAGAAAATGGCATAGTGTGCTATGCCATTTTCTAGTATCAAGAGGGTACTTTACATTATTTGCTAACTTGTACAAACACACCCTGTCTAATGGCTTCAGTTGCTCGTGGTCAGTTGCTCGTTTTAAGGCCTGTTTCCACTCAATACCTCCTAATTTCATGGACTGTATATTCAACAGGAAGCTATGAAAATGAAATCCACATTTTTCTGTAAATAGTCTGATCAATATCTGCTCCATCGGCTACGCGCTCAGTTGTTGCTGCAAGGCACTGGGCCTCTCTGTCGTCCACAACATCAGTCACAAGTTTATCCTGCAGGATACGTGAGCACTTTTCTTTGTATTTCTGCCTGATGTAGTGGCCTCACAGGAGATTAGTGTTGAGTTTATACTGGAGACCTCATTGCTAGGCATCAGTATCTGACTGGGAGGGAGAGGAAGAAAGTTAAAGGGCTTAGTTTCATTGGTCCACAGCTGTGACACCAGACTGTGTGTTTGCTATCCTCAGTCACGCAGGCAGCCGAGATGGACTGTACCGGATGTTTTTTTAATGACGTTTCCATTTTTAATTACTGATTCCTCTCTTAAAAAACAAAACACCATTGGGCTCTTCATGACTTAATTTTGAAGCTGCTTTTTAAGAAAATACATAATTTATCAACCTATTCGTGAACTGCCTCCCTATTCATATCCAATAACATTATTGATGAAATGTCATCAATTAATTACCAGGCCATTAACTCCCACAGAGATGTGCACATCAGCCTTTAGAAGCACGTGCAAACCGAAATGCTGCAAATGTCCAGCCTCCATTTAGTTTTTCCATTTTCTTTACATTGAGCCCACAGATGATGGGGAAACATCTACTGTTTGTATGCGATGTTGTCATTACATGTATGTGATCTGTACAGTGCATGCATTACCACCAAGTATTTTATACATCCAGTAAAGCAGCCCTGAATGAGACTGGGTGAGTTCGTATTCATCTTTTATTCACTTATAAAAACATATTTAGCATATATCGCATATCGAGACCAGCTTTAAATTACAATTGCTGTACAATTTGTTACATTTGTTTCTCGTGCAGCTCAAAGCATCTCAATGAGATTTGTACTTTGTTTATCCTTCCGTACGTTGTGAGGTAGTTGGATGATCATCAGTCTAATCTTCTTGTTGACTTCAACAAGACAATACAAGTGTGGTGATAATAGGATTACAGGTCATTATTCGAACGAATGTAACAGGCTGCATACACACAGCAGCATCGTTTGAAGTACACGTCTCCCTATGGACATCTGGCCGTTGAATAGTCATCATAAAAATGTATGTATTATTTGTCCTCAGTACACTTGGCTTATGTAACAGTAGACTGACTCAGTAAACTCCTGACTCTTAAGGCAAACAGCTTATGTGTCACATCAACTACCTGCAGGATACAAAAGGTATTAAATCTTCAGCAATCTGTTTGCTTTCCTGGTTACAACATGCCCTCATGTCAATACTCACCACCACTGCGTCTCTGATCTGCCACAACGAGTTATTATTCATCTCACCGTGGGACGGCTTTCCAGTCTAAAGTTGAGGAAGTGACCGGCGTCTCATTTCCTTCACCATAGTTTGAGTCAGTGATGAATGTGTTTCCTCAGAGTTGGTACAGACAGCAGCTGGTTCACATTGATATATATCCACATGGAGTTTATCCTTTGCATTAAGGGATTTTCTCCTCTAGATAGGGATTATGACAGCAACTTTGATTGAATCTGTATATTCCTATATGCTGCATGCAGCCTGAGGTAAAGAAACATGGCCGTCTATTTACAAACAAAACCCTTTTTGTGTATTTTCTAGGTCTTGCAATTAGGCCCTGGGTTTAGTTGTGAGATGCAAAGTGACATTATTGTCCTTTAAATTACACCTACAGATCCTTAATGCACACTCTGATTGTTCACATGTTTACTGCATGCATAGGCATCTATACAGTACAATATTTGAGCTTTTTAACAACAGACCACCGGGGCGTCACAGCCTTTGTCGCCTTCCTTCATCCGCATCTTTCCTTCTTCTTGCTCACTCATATAAACTGGTTCATGTCTCTTCTCACCCCAGGCTTCAACATGCAGCCCATGTTTAGTTCATATGTGAGCCCCCATTCCCATCCCCCACCCCTGTGTCCGCTAGAGATGATAAAGCAAGGAGCACAACAATATGTCTTGTTGGTGGCATTGAGGAGGAGACGTGAATAGACCGCCGCTGTTGACAGCGAGGTAATCAGATGTTGACATCTCAATCAAAGGCTCTGGATGGAGACGCCAGCAGAGCAAAAGGGAAGTGAAAATGCTTGTATTATTATGCCTGTATGGACAGTCTTCTCCATTAACCTTATGGTCCAGTTGGTGCATTCAGGGAATAAAAAAGGGGTGTAGACAACAGATAGTGTGCCTAGAGTGACTTTACTGTACACTCTGTTAAACCTGACTGGAATGGATGTTACTTTGGGAGGCAGAGCTACAGTAGAGAGGGAGCCAGAGTGAAAGAGAAAAGTAGGTCATCATGCTTTGCATTGGGTCACACTCATACGCTTTGCTGAGAGAGCGTGGCATCCTTCAGTGTTTCTCCCTCCTGTGTCACATGCCCTCGTGTTTTATTATGGTAAGATTTAGACATTGCAGTAACAGTGCAGACCAGATCTCACTCCTCCCTATTTTCCATGTAGCAGGGTGCAGGTGGAAACGGCTGACTCTGCACTTTTTATATTGCACACTTTATGTTCTTATTGCAGCGTTTGATGCCATAAGCTGATTGTTTCCGTGATCATTTTATTGCGTGGTCATATGAATAGGCTTCTGCTTGTGTGAGTAGTTATATTTTCTGCACTTGCCTTCAGCCTCCTCAAGCTGGATTCAGGTGGAGACTGTCAGAATGAGTCCTCAGTAGGGCATCAGTCCCTCTAACCTCAGCTGTTACAAGAAGACGTGCTGAGTGTTCTTAAGCCTCGTCAAAACAAACTGGCAAATGACTTAGACACTGACCTGATATTTAACTTCCTGCACTGGGCAATTAAACTGCTGTCTGACTGAAGCAGGTGAATAATAGAGTTTTACCTTGCAGCACTTGATGTACATTAGATTGCTATATCCTCCCTTCCCCCAATAGGCAGTTTGTATTGTGGACAGAAGATAGGCATTGATTTTCAGAGAATGGTTTCCTTGAAGTGGTGGACCAAGCATGATTACATTTTTTCACCCTGATCAAACACACAGCACAGGTTATAAAATGTATTAAAGCACACGGTTATTATTATTGTGAAAGCTAAAGGAATAGCATTAGCTTAGCTTAGCAGCACTGCAAAACTTTACCTCCCCATATAATGGCAAATATTTGTTGTTTTCACACAAGGTATAATATGTTAATGAGCGAGCTGTGGATTTGCTGGTAGGTGGATCTTGTTGCCTTTGGAAAGAGCTACGTTAGCTGTTTCACCTATTTCCAGTTTTTGTGCTAAGCTAAGCTAAGCTGCTGACTGCATCCTTATATTTGATGGGAAGATGTAGGAGTGATCTTCGCCGCTTATGCTCAGCCAGGAAGAAAATAAGCATATTTCCCAAACTATTGCTTTAATGCGTTCTTTGTTTGCATTCACTGCCAAAGTATAACTGTAACTTACTGTATATTTCTGTCTATTCTCGCTGTGGAAGGTTACTGGCATTAACTGACATAGTGTGATCCCACTCTGTTTTTCCGTCTCATCTGTGCAGGTCTAGCCTGTTGGACCAGCATGCTAACGGTCTCTAAATACATGTGTTTTCATGATCTCTCCAGTTTCCTCCCCCAAGGCTATTGCTCTAACATTATTATCATTAATGCAGTCTTTTGTCACCTCCCTGCAGCCCACATGTTGTTTAAATAGATTATTTATGCAAAGGAGACTGTTCCATGTTTATGAGTTGTTGCGTGAATGTCCACAGAGGAGTCTCGTTTATACAGGCTGTCAGGCCAGTGGTTTAATGGAAGATAGACTCTGATATGTAGCTGTTTTCAGTGTGCGTTCACAGTCTTTAGGAATGCTGACTGTGGGTGGTGGAGCAATAGTCCCTCAAGTTTCCAAAGATCTCCCCACTGCCAATCAGGCGCCCCCAGTGGCATAGTTTTCTTGTCTCTCTGTGCTTATCTGTTGGTAAAGATTCTAGTCACGACAGGAGATCCTCAGGGCGAGAACATAAGCTAAGGGAAATGTCTTGTTGTCGTTTTTTGTATTCACCTTAAAAGTAAGTGCTGTGCCACATAATCTTTAAACCCAATTTTCTTTACCTTTTGAAAGTACTATGTATTCCGTCGTAAACCCCCAATCTGCAACTGTCTCTCGGGTGGCGCAGAAGGCAGATCATGGAAACACCCTTGTGTAAATTCCTGCGGAGTGAGTTGTTGTAATGCTCAGCTTTTATTGTTGGAGTTTGGCAGCAATTATCCTTCACATAGCAATCATAAAAGGAGCTAGTTACAGCAGGCCAGCACACCTATGTTTGATGACTCCACTAGAGCAAACTGTGTGGTCGCACGCTGCTTGTTGACTCATGAGGAGAACTGACAATCGAATGGATGTGTGGCTTCTTAGAGTGCAATTATGCCATTTGGATCTCAGTCTGAAAACTTGCACCACAAAACCAAAACCAGAACTATATTTTGTGTATTCACATAACAACAACCAATACATTCAACTAACATGACAGCAAATATACATATCAGAAGTAGAACAATATTGGCAACCTTGTACATTCCTTTGTTATGATGCCATTATGTTACAGTCTTAGTGTAGCATGTTAGTCCACATTTCAGATCAGTAAAGAAAGTGGGGAATAAAACCTAAACATCTTTATCTCCCTCCCCTCTCATTTCCTCTCTTCATCCCCGGGGTTTGCTCAGTCTCTGCCTATCTTTTCCATGAATGGATGTTTGCAAGTCAGGAAGGAAAGGAATGAAGAGATTGTTGACTCACACACTGAGCAGATATGCCGCTCTGATCTGAGCAGTGGGATCATTAAAGGGATATGTGCTGTGCATGTTCTTTACATTAAACTGCTTGGAGACAAACCCAGCTGTTCAAAGGGAATGCCACAGCAATCGTTTAATAATGAAAATGTTTCTCTTTCCGTTTATGCCGAAACATCTCTGCATTCCTATCTTGAGATAGATGCAGCAGAATCGCAGTATAGGGGCATGCTGTGTTCAGTCGTTCAGTCACTGTTCGTTTTTTCTCTCAAACATCTGCAGCTCTTGCTGAAAGCGTCTCTCTTGCGACCAGCATGCATTCATAATTCATCCTTCAGGTTTTCTCAGTGATCCAGCTCCACTTCCGCATGTTTCCTGCTTGACCTTGTCTCGCTCCTCCCCTTCTATCTCACTCCGGTGTGTGTACGTGTGTGTGTGTGTGTTTGGTTTGTGCGTCATTGTTGACACATCAAAGACATGAGAAGTACACACATTTCATGCGAAAGGTTCCACAGAGTAAATATTTCAACTGTCGGTGTTGCTATTGATTAGGTTATTATTAAAACAAACACTTCATGGTTCAGTTATGTATCCTGCTCAGTGTTTCGCACGAGAAACATGGTGGAAGAGGCTTTAGCAAAAGGCTATAGCAAAAATGAAAAGAAAATGAAAGAAGGCAAACTGTACAGTAATAAAAGGGAAGGCCATGGCTATGTGTGTGTGTGTGTGTGTGTGTGTGTGTGTGTCTGTTGCCATAGCAATCTTTCCATTAACTCACTGGCTGGGGTTTTTCCAAACAGGGCTTGTCCACCAACTGACTGCATGAAAGACAGAGTGACAGAACGGAGAGAAAAGAGTGCAGATGTAGAAATGTAAGCAAAACAAAGAGGGCAAGGACAAATATAGGTCGGGTCAGCTAGTGCACAAGCTAAAAATAAAGGCTGATACACAACAAAGCCGATGAGAGAGAAAAGAGGGAAAGACAGAAGCAGGTGAGAGCGAGAACAGAGGGGCAGGTGAGATGCTGAGGCTTAGCACTGATTCCACCCTCTTTAATTAGCATGGGCAAGAAAGCAGGGTGCTGTTTTAAGAAAATAACAAGGTGCCTCCTTAATCCTCTGAATACACCATAATGTAGGTGTAACAGGCAAACCTGCTCACACACACACACCACACGCAAGCCATATCCATTCAGTATACAGCATTAAAACAACCAACGGGTGGGAGCTCACAACCATATCATTTGATCACACAAATATCAGCAGAATACACCCCTCCTCTTAGTAATGGCTACCCCTGCATGCACAATTATGGAGCACTTATTCTTTCTCTCTTCCTCCATCCGCTCTGCTGTTTTACTTTCTCGCCCTCGTGGTCGACAAGTGCGCACACGCCTTTATCTGAGAGAGACGCCAAAAACAACATCAAAGTTGGTCAATCCTGTGAGAGCCCAGGCCTGTGCAACACAGGCGGGTCTCGCTCCACCCTGCAGTTGTGTCTGACTCCAGCTGCCTAATAAGCACTCCCGACCACAGCAAGGGCACCGGCTCTGACTCTCTGCCTTTCAAAACCCAGCTGGCAGCACAGACCTGCTGACATCATCGCCTCCAGTCTGGTTTCCGAGCTCTTTCTCTCCTCAGTTTATGACGTCACAGACGGAAACATTGTCACGTAACAGCAGAGAGAGAGAGAGAGCGAGAGAGAGAGAGAGATAGAATATTCATTGGCATGTCCACGTGTGTGTTTTTGTGCTTTTGTAAAACTTGACGGTGAACTAAATTACTAAAATGTTCTTCAGAGAGGAAAGAGCAGGGCGGGGCACGCAGGAGGTGCTTGGGGAGAAAGGTTGGCAGGAAGATGACGCACACACACTCCACACTCAACACTTCATATCATAAGGCAGCCAAGACGGCTCATTCCTAAAACCATAAAACAGAGTTGTTGTGCTGATGACATATAGCTGTGAGGACCAGGCGCGCTTTGGTTACAGATTCGTGACTAAACATGATGTCATGTGGGGGCACTGACCTAAAGAACAGGAAGACATCACTGTTAGGTTCCTCTTAGATGACTGTGCGTCATGTTTTTATGCTGTGGGTGTTAAACTGCTCTATTTTTGTTCTCCTCAGGTGCGTGAGATTCTGGGCCGGTGTTCCTGTCCAGCTCAGTTTCCCATGATCAAGGTGTCTGAGGGGAAGTACAAAGTTGGAGACTCCAGTGCGTTGATCTTCATAAGGGTAGGCCCTCGCCACCGTACACTAAATTGTCTGTCACTTGCATGGCTGCTTTGAATGTCAAGCACAAGCACAAAAGTCAATTGCCTTCATTAACTAAATAAAAGTCTTTAAAACATGATCTTTAGTTTATGAAAAAATCACACAAAAGATGTCAGACTGGGCAAGAAAAATGACTATCATGCAAGTTTTACACAAACACAATAAGTTGGTTTAAAGTCACTTGGAAAAAATAAGTGATTGTATAGTTGTTACCCAAACTGCCCATTGTAAATATCCATCACAATCGACACATCCACTACTGGTTTAACTTTGAGGAAATAATTCTCTCCCACTGCTGTCTTGCTCTAGGTTTTCTTTTATTCTAGGGATATAAAAAAACACGAGTTTGCAGATGCTGTTTGCTGATGATATCATGCTGACCTAAATCATTTATATTATTTAAGTTGAATTCAACACCTTTTTTATTTGTTGCTCCCCCAATATTGTTTATTTTTTGCGCGCACAGTTTTCCTGTGCTATGAGACTATTACTAACATTTCTGGTGTTCTCACTGGTTTTACCTCCAGATAAAGTGGTTTATGTGACTAAACAGTCTGATTTATCCGACTGCTTGTGTTTCTTGCTCCCTCAGCCTTCTTGTAGTGATATTGCCATGTTGCCAGATCGCTGATAGAAACGACAGCCAAAACAAACAAAACAAATGGTTGTAATGAACCTGAAGTCAGTTTTACGCTACATCTTCAATATATATAAGCTACTTTGGCACACAGTACAGAAGACTGTGAGGCTGGCAGTAATTGCATGGAACCATACGGTGTTGGCATATGGCATCATATGTTGTTTCAAGGAGAACAGGGTTATGTAGCAACGGATAAATCACTCAGCTTCTGAGCTGCATCAAGGCTCAGAGATCTGTGCAGTGCATGCAACAGCATTGTGATTTCTCTCTCTCATGTGAGTGTTTTCAAATGGCGTTCATCTGGCCCACCCCCAGGACTGTACTTTTTTCCACTGAGACACAATTAGAGCTTTGGGTCATTTCCTGAGTTGCCCCTTATCTTAGCTGTGGCCTGTTTCTGCTGGATTGTTTGTCTCAGTTTCACTTTAAGAGCTGCCAGTGTACCCACATCAGGCCTCACGGGACTGTGCAGGAATGCTGGCGGATACCAGAGATCGATTTAGTCTCATTTACCTAAAATGTAACCAAGCCAGATAAATGGATTCTGTGGATGGCATTCCAAGTTTTCTGCATTTAGGTGTGTCTGACTGTCAGTAATGTCAATATTTCTTCACTGTGGCACCACTCTGTCCAGACAGGGAGATGTGATATACGCTATGTGATGAAATGTTTGCCACACCCATATCTGGGAAATAGCTTTTTCTACACATTTACATTTAGGAAGCTATGTCTTCAATGGTGTCATGTGTACTGCATTTAGTAGGACTAACTGTAAGGGACTGTAGAAGATTATTGGGGTGCAGAGAGGAGTTGAATCTAATATTTCACTCTTTAAAGCAGCAAGACCCTACTTATCCTTACTTTGGACTTTCTCCTTGACCTAAATAAATGTAACACCCTCCACCTAATATAATACTGAGTTGGTTCAAATCGTTAGCATGCATTAATGGGATAATAATGTTCACAATAGCCACCAATGCACACATTAGAAGTGGAATTAACTATTTAAATAATGGCTGAAGTATAAATTCGGGGTGAGAAAAAAATAAATGAAACCCTTCGCTCGCCCCCCCTCCAAAAAACTTTTTAGAAATCAGACCATTCAGTAAAAATAAAAATACACAACCCCCCCTGTTCTGACCTCTCCTCCCTCCTGTAATTTTCTCCCAGTCCCTAAGCTGCAGTGTCAAGTCTTTGATCTGTGAAAGCTCATGTGTTGGAACAGAAATTTTAATGTGACGGACCTATTTAAACGTGCCTATTTGTGATGTCTTTGAGCCTTCATACTGTCTCCGCCCTCCTGATTTGTCACTGGGGATGACTGATTATGCATATGCCCGAGCAGCTACAAGTGCGGCCAACACACTTCTCTCATTCTTCTGAGGGGCGGAAGCGGGCAGTGTCTTTGAAAGCTGGCAAACCCCTATTCAGATGCCAAACCCCTGACAAGGATCTTGGTCTGAGCGAAGGGATGAAGTGGAGAAAGCGCCGTATGAACAGAGGGGGGAGTTAATAAGGCGTCTTTGTCCTCAGGGAGGTCGCTCCCTGGAGGGAGGAGATGCCATCAGTCATGGGGCACAACAGCTTAAATGAACCATGTGCTTAATTTTTTTAACTCACCAGCAAAAAATAAGAAGAAATTGGTTGAGCACGCCCCTGCAATGATGACAAGAAGTCTCTCTGTTCGTTGTTGCCATAGAAACAGGGATTGGGTCTCTCTTTGCTGGTAAAGACTGTGATACCCCTTCAGTGGGGATATTAGGCAGCTAAGCCACAGATCTAAAGTGGAACAAGGTCCCAAAACAGCTACTTAGCCTCAACACACTCCTTAGTATAGTTCTGCAGCATTATGTAAAAAATATGAAATGCTTAATAAGCTTGTTGGATATGGAAACAAATTATATAGAATGTGATAACACAAAGATTTAATCATACAAGGGTTTATACTGTAATTTTGATCATTCAATTTCTGAGTTTAGACCCACAAATAAGTAGGTTGTGATGTGATCTGTTTTTGTCTTTTTGTCCCGTTTGTCAGCAATGTTTAATATTTATGTCGCTTTCTACTGTCTCTGTGAACGTATTCTGTTGTTAGATGACTACAAGACTATGAAGAAAGTTAATTGATGAGCAGTCTGGATAAAAATGCTGAGAAATTATCATTTTAAGACCCTCGATAATTCTCCTCATAGTCATGCAATTATCCCACTCCAGTTACACAAAGATACTTGTTTATTTGGATTCCCAGTAGCTGTTACCACTATGACAGCTACTCCTCCTCCACAGTTCAAAAACAATAACTGATTCATTATATAGAGATATGAATCCCTCTATTATAACATACAGTACACTATGCAAAAACTAAAATAAGTGATCACAGAGAGTCAGAAGTGACAGCAGATCTTTTTTTGTAAACTGCTTAGACAAAGCAAAAGTATGTCTCTTCCTGTTGCAACTTTATACCTCTACAGTATGTGGATCTCAGTCAGTGAACCTTTATGATGTTGATCAGTGATGATAAAAAATTGTAATATGAAACTCATGCAGCCTTGCTTTTCACTGCTGGCGCATGACGGTCACGCAGCATCCCACAAACAGTAAACCTGTTACTGACATAAGGCCAGAGCAATGGAGAGTAAGCAGTTTATACTCTCAGGTCTGATAGAGATAAGCAGATCAGCTGTTTTGACGGATTTGATGTAGTAGGGGAGCAAGGCCGATGAAAGGACTTGTAGTGGATTGGCAGGAATTGTATTAGAGAGAAGGTGGGGTCAGACTTTGGTGCACATGCCATGTCTGTGGCCTCTCTCTTGCCTCTGTATTGAGGCAGTGTGCCGCGTGTGATTTGGTGAAAATAAACTCTGTTCCAACCCACACAGATGTACCATTATTGCTTTGCCTCGCCTTCCCTCGGAGACATGGGTACAACCTTTAAAACATGTTGCTGGCAGACCCTGTTACACAACCCAAGGCAGGGGGATGCGTCCACGGGGCTGTTGCATCAGTGAAATTGCGTTGCTTCAGTGAGGCAGCTTCTGCCTGGAGGGAGCGAGGCTCTTTGGTCTGATCTTGTGGTTGTGTGTATCTCAAAGAGCAGAGAAGAGTAGGAAGTGACATATCCACTAACCCCCCTCTGTTATTGCTGTCCAGGCCCCCTCTCCTCAGTTGAGCTTTCAGTTATCAGGGAGAGGAGCAGAGAGGACAGCAGGGGGGTGAGTTGTTACCATGCTAATTCACCCTGCTACCCTCTGAAAACACGGGGAAGCCAGCTGAGAGGCATGAGAGAGTGTCTTTCACAGCACTTTGGCTCTTTATTATGCTACCATACTCTGTTTAATTGTGAGTTGGCATGGCAATGAACAGCCTTCATAATGGCAGCAGCTGGGGGGAGGTTATGGTGGGAGAAAGAGGAGGCATGGGGGAGGGAGAGGCAAGGGCACAGACAGGGGTGCATCTAGATGTTACGTAACACTGATGGCCGGCCAGCCTTCGGCAAGCTGCCCCACTTGTGGAATTTGCATATCTATTGACTTATGCAGTAGTGGTGGTGCAGGATATCAAAGGGTTTAGCCATTTTATTTGTTAACGATTGATAGATAGATAGATAGATAGATAGATAGATAGATAGATAGATAGATGTTACTTTGAGTGTTGTATTTATCTATTGAAGCCTTGTTTTCTCTCTTCCTCCCTCAGGTCCTTCGTACTCATGTGATGGTGCGTGTTGGAGGGGGTTGGGACACACTGGAGCACTATTTGGACAAGCATGACCCGTGTCGCTGTGCTGCTTTTGGTGAGGTCAATTCCTGTTCCCCGTCAGCCCTTTACACACTTAATTTTTGTGTCTTGGTGTTGCATAACTCAGAATACATTTAACATTATAAACAAATCATTCAGACTAGACAAATAACTATAATTCATGCAATCTCTCATTTCACATATTTTTGCTGTTGCACACATCTGTGTAGCATCTCTTTTTTTTGCCTATAAACGGGTTAACCCAGTGATACATGCTCATAACTATGCTGGGTGAGACCAGCCCCTCCCTATCTGTGGGTCCAAACTGCTGCTGAAGTGGTGATATCAAGGGCCGAGCGTCTGACCTGGACAGCTGACACTAGCTGAAATCATAATTGCTGTTACACCACAAGAGGCCATGCCGATGATCATAGAGCATTAAGTGCTTACAGAAATAGGCCTTTTGTGTTCTATAAATGTTCTCCATAAATGGTGAGATCAACAGCATTTCTCTGGTTGGCTAGTTTCACAAGTAAGGGTCCATCTCTCTGGCTCAGGGAAGCATACAATATGTTATGTCTATGGCTGCTATATAAGAACATTATGATGCTGATGTGGTTAGCTATGATATATTTCTGGACCTCTAAATTACTTTTATCCTGTGGTTGCACAGTCTGACAATGTTGGTTAGAGGTCTGTCTTAAACACTTATCAATCTATCTCCCCAGCCCATCGCTATCACCAGGCTAAAGCCAGTGGCCAGGGTCAGGGAGCCCATAGCAAGTCCTCTAGTGCCCACTCCTCCCGCTCCACTAGCCCCGGTCCACACTGGCGAAATGATGGCATCGCACCGTACAAACCTCCCGACAGGCGCTCCTTGGAGCCCCCCTCTGCTCCATGTGCAGCCTCCTCCTCCACACGGCCTGGCCGCTCTCAGAACCTTTCTGGCTCCACCGAGCTGGACTCCAGTGCAGCACGTACTTTACTCCCACGCCCGCCACGAGACCGCTCAGAACCCCGCCACTTTAATCCTCTCAGGTGAGTGCTCGTGTCTGCGCTAGTGTGCGGATAAGTGTTGGGATAAGTGTGTTACTGTGATACGAAATTAATCTCTGTCACAAAGTCTGGCAGGCCACACTCACAGATTTTGCCGTTTGCTCTTTTGTGCCCACAGACGAGCAGACAGACAGAAAGGCGCGTACACACACACACACACACTCGCACAAAGAACTGGGAATATAGTCAACAAATACACATGCCAGGAAGCCACAGATTAGACCCGAGCAGATTTGTCTAATCTCAGGTGACATTGCTCAGATAAATCTCTGACTGATCTTTTACACAGCCACCATTCTCCCCTCTCTTCTACTTTCATTAATTAGACCATCGACTGCCTAACGATGGCTTTGATTGGTGCAAGCTGTTGCTCATGGCTTTCTTCACTTGCCGTCGTAAACAGATGGTCTCAAATAGTATGAAGCCAGTGAGAAATGAAACTACACATCAGTTTGATATGCGTCTGAAGTGACATATCAGTAATAGAGAAGTGACCAGGCTGGTGGCATCAGAGCCAGAGTAGTGGCATATTAAGGCCATTAAACGTGGCTCTTTCTGTGGAACGTAAAGTCAATAAGATCTGTTTATGCTATTCATGAAGCTGGTAAAAGGTTTAGTTGTTATCACATACATTCCCTATTTATGAGAGTGTGACGGACCATTGTTTACACAATTTGGAGCTGAATGGTGGGTCATTTTGGCTCCTTTCTGTACTGAGCAATGGCTCAGACCTGACGTCAAAGCAATAGCTCAATCGAATTAACCCTCTGTTAGGGGTGTGCCAGACTAGATAAAGACTAATCTGACAACTATCCCTAGACAACTGGTCACAGCTAACTGGGGAAGTAGGTCAACAGGTGGGCTCCATGCGGGCAAATTACCATGCCTAAATATACACATATCAAATTTTGGAGGATAACTTTAGAAGTCTGGTGTAATAAACCTCTAATTAAAGGCAAAACCTGTGGGCAAGTGGTCATTCTTAAATTGACTGACAGGTCTTTTAACGCATTGACTCTAGACAATTTAATACATAGTTTTCTGATGCTTTAAACATTAAGTTGAGAAACAAACCAAAGATTATTTTATTACACTTAAAATTATATTTGTGAGATTTCAGGTGTAATCTTCATAGTCTAACAAATAACACAGCCTCTATATGTCTTTAAATATCCAATTTACAGTGACCCACACTGATCCGTACTCAGAATCTATATAGTTTTATTCTTCCTGCAAGTGAGTCACTCCGGGAGCCGATTATACAGTTAACCCTAATGCTACTGGACAGGGGAGAGGTGTCTGGTTGAGAAAAGGCAGCGCTATCCATTGTGTTGTGTTAGAACATTTACAAGACCAAGTATGTGATATTATTAAAAATAAAAATGACTCTTTGTCTCCTCTCTACCATGTAGGAATAAGGAGACAAAGTTGCCAGTGACAAGACGTTTGTCTGGAGACAGTGACTCCTCTACAGCTTCCTCTAAGGGTGGAGGAGGTGGAGGAGGAGGAGGAGGAGGGCGGTACTCTGTTGGTGGTGCCTCACGGCGCTCTGGTGAAGAGGTAATCCTGCTCGTCAATCGCAAGGAGGGGAAGCATATGATTGAGAGGCCTGGAGCTGGAAATCAGACCCCATCCCTACGTCCCTCACTGCCCCGTGCACGCAGCCAGTCTCGAGAACGTTCTGTACTCGCTCCGATACTCAAATCCAACCCACCACAAGGATCCTCTGATGGATCACGAACATCCCGGACAGAAAGGGGCCGCTCCCTGGGAAATGAGGGCCCAAGGAGGCTCCATGCTCCTCGTTCCCACAGCCAGAGTAAGTTACAGAGCCGCACACGGTCAAGTGATGGCAGCCTGGGACCCACTTCCTGCTACAGAGACCCTCAGCCCCTACCCCCAGACAGACGAGAGGACCTTCGAGCCAAACAAGTGCCCCCATCCTCTCCCAGATTAGGTGGTGGGTTCACCAAGAGGCAGTCATCCTCATGCTCTAACTCACCTATTAAAGGGGTCCAGAACAGCAACAGCAGCCCCAGCAAGAAGACTACAACTACTCCCAGACCTCCTGCCCCTCGCTCACCCTCCATAGGAAAAGGCAGACTGCTGCCACCAGTCACCTCAGGTGGTCGACGTTCACCGCACTCATTTCCACGCATCTCTCACCATCATGCTGCCCGCTCCCCTCGGACATTACAGGGCCCTCGGTCTGCTGGGCGAGGCCACCATAGGAACTGGTCTGGCCTGGAGTGCCAGGAGCCAGAGGAGGAAGGACTAGGCCTTGGCTTCCAGATGTTGCCAACACTAGACCCCCAGAGGGAGCAGGACCTGTATCGTAGCTTTGAGGCTGAGTTTCTGGCCAATACACAGCAGGCTAGAGAAGTTACTAGATCCCCAGGTGTAGTGACTCTGCAGGGAGCTGGGGCACATTCAGTGCCAGCACCCACTGATCCTAATGTCACTGACTCTGCCTATTCCTCTTCTAACTCCTCCACCTCCTCTCTGAAAATTGGGGCAAAGATAGGAACTCTGCCTGACCTCAGGGAATCCAAGAGATCTAATACACGTCACTTCCCACTGGAGGACCCCATACATTTACTTTATGGACATAATTTTCCACACAACTTTGGCCAAGGAGACCCTGAGCTCAACACACTCAAGAAGCTTCCAGCCATCTCTAGCTCCATGGAGGAGAGGGAACTTCCATCTTCCCTACCTGGTCTTGGAGAGAGAGAGACAGACAGATTGATGAATCAGGTCCTATCACAACCTGCTTTTCAATGTATAAATATGAATGGAGACCATAGACGTTTTTCTCCTACAGGTCAGCAGGGTCAGCTTGGTTGGGGCACAGGGCCTGAAGGAGATGTTCCTCTGGAAAATCACCAGCCAAACTTACCTTATGACCTAGAAAATGGTGACGGCAGTGATGACCTCCCACCCCCAGAGGCTTGTCCGTCACCTGTGCCCCTCCCTCCCTCTGAGGACTGCTCTTTTCAGGATTCCTCTAGTGAAAACTCTTCCATGTGCTTCAGCTTGAGCGAATCCCGCTCGGATTCCCCACCACCATCTTCACCCCTGGCCAACGGGGACGCCAATGCAGAAGTGCAGCAGACTAGGAATGGGCAAAAGACGTCAGACAGGGTAGCCCCTATCTCAAAGCACAAACTAAGAGGCAGGTTCCGGCCTCGCACTGACAACAGGCCAGATAACAGCCCCTCACGTATCCCCACCCCAGTCAGCTACAGAGATCTACAGGCTCTCGACACATGTTCCCCTTGCCACACCCCACCACTGTCCCCTCATAGCTCGCACTCTACTGGTCATCCAGCCACATGCAAGAGCCTGCACCAGGCTTTTGCAGATATGATACATCCTCAACCACGTTCCCCAGCCATGGGCAACAAAGATTGCTCCTACCCTGGACAGTCAGGGAGCCTGGACTCTGAAGCATGGATGTAGCACAAATGACACAGTGGGTTGTTGTCATAAACTACTGTGTAAAAAAACAAGACTTAAGACTGGGCTATAGACTGTTTTCATTGCATGTCTAACACTCCTTCTTTTTCACTTAGTTTCTCCCCTGCAGGGGGGTTCACATTGCTTTTATTTTGCACTAAAGCCAAATTATTTATTACCAAAGGAATGGTCTTTAATATTACTTTTACTGTAAGTTTTATGTGTGCATGGGGATGCTTTTGCCAATCATAAGGTGTTTTTATTTTTTTAATGTTTGCAAGACACTTGTGAAATTCTCATGTTAGATACAGAGAGATAGAGAGAGAGCATATGTGCTGCCATGTGCCCCACTGAGGGGCATGGTAAAGTGCCAGGGATTTAAAGCTGCAACTCTATAAACAGCATAAACACTAGACCTTTAGTCCGATGGATTGGCTCCCTCTTGTGGTTTTGCCACAGCATCTTCTCTTGCCTTGGTAGTCAAAATACTGGTATGACTGGTCATATTTTCAGTCTCTCCACAGCAGTGGTCTTCATATATGACACATTATACTCATATTCACAATGTACTAATAGGTAACATAGACAAATATACCCCCGTCATTCTTCTGACATTATGAACACTACATGCACAACCATCTCTGTACAGTTTCTGCTGTTATTAATGTCCGGTGTCATCTTTTCACAACACGTGATGTAGTCCAGATAGATAATATTTGTTTTTAAATGCTTAATGTGTTTTCAAAATGATGTTTAATGCAGTAAAACTTTTTAACAATATTTCAACTTTTAAGTGTAAAAATACGAGCATCAGTGAAGGTTGTATTTGTGTCATTGTCACTGAAACAGAAATGTTGAGAGCTCTTCCTCTGACCAAACTGTACTCTGGAATACAATGCTACATATATACCGGTGCAAAAGTCAAATTCTTTCGAGAATGAATGTGTAAATACATGTCAATGTGCTCACTAATAGATGTGGGTGTTTTGTACATAAAAAGGAATTGAATATACAGTTTAATGTACATATTCACTGTAATCAGTTCTGTGCTGCCTTAGCTATGCAACATTGGTATTGGAAATGCCTTGACAATTCCCTTTGCCTTAAAATTTATTCGCAGGTTAGTTTTTGAATGTTTTTGCTCAACTTCACTAAGATCGATTCGGGAACACTACATTGCTATCATTAACTGTTGATGATAATAGAAATTGGCGATTATGAGTGTGAATGTGGAAAAACGTGAGGGACATTGCCAATTTTAATTATACATTATACTTGATGTAGTAGTACAATTCACGATACAAATATATAATTTATTGCCTATGAATCCTATTAGTTGTTTTGAAATACAAGAAGCCGGATACCCTACTTAGCAGATGGATTTCAGACATGCCACATTCTACAGTGACATCTAGTGGCCAAAAAAAGACATGTTTATTCACAGTAAAAACAAATACTGTTTTCCTGATACTGTGTCTTTTCTTCCATACTCTCAGAATTACATGTTCATGGTGCTGATGAGAGCCATTAACAATGGTATTATGAGATGAAGATTGATGGATGAAGAATGACTATGACTTAAGTGTCTACATGAATAATAGATACTGTAACTGGATATTAGGGCTCTCTTGTGAGGCTCTCGGTTGTCAAGAGTATGAGAGGCCAGACCCAAGCTACAGTTCTCCTGTTTTGGTGTGGACTTTGTAAAATATATTTGAAAGTGTAAACGTGGGAATTGTTGTGTCAGTGCCCTGCAGAACCCTCATAACCAACACAAACGCCGTGTTGTCAGTTAAGAGAAGTTGCTGGACATTTGTTTTTGATGTGTTTATGATTGTCTACATCTCTCCCAGAGAGATTGTGGAGACAATGTTAGAAAAAAGAAAGACACAACATTTGTGAATAACATCTATTTGCAGGGCATTGACACAATGAATAGGCTAGAAAAAAACCAGAATGTGCATAGTGTACATACTGTACCGGAATATGTACAGAGTTGGAGTGAAGAAGAGAGGGATGTTGGCCTAATTTATTTATTTATTAAATAAAGTCACAATGGGCTCAAGTGACATTTGTGTCCCAGGTACTGTTAAATGAGCTGTAAGTGTTTAGGGAAATAGAAATGAGGTGGGGCCCAACATGTAGGAACATTATGCATTTGAAAATGTTTGTTTTCTCAACAGAATTTTGTAAAGAGACATCCTCTGTTAGAAATGTTGCCAGTTTGAAAACGGCATGACCACACAGACAAACTAAACATATTTGGGCTATTTTGCAATATTCAGAGATAGTGTCATTTAATGCGGTCTCGTTATTGCTACAAATAATTAATGGCGTGTCAGTGTTGTTAGAGCTACATTGTTCCAATATGGAGCAGGTCAGTTTCACCTGTATAAAAAGATTTTTACATGTATTGAAATTGTTTTGAATTTAAATTAGTTTTGGCTTATTTGAATACATTTGCATTTTGATCAGCTACTGTTTAAAATCTACCAGTTATGTGAACTGTGACTTCATACAAACATTACACTTAGTTATCAATCACAAAAAAAGTGATTGTTGTTACATAATCTGCGCTTTGCCCTGCACAACTTTGCAAAGTTCATGAAACTCTCTCTCCTTCTCTCTATCCCTAATCAGCGAAATCTGAATGTTCATGATCAGACAATTTTCTTATTTGCTAATGTTTTTTTCACTAAAACTTCAGTTAAATGTACAGATTGCTTGACATTGTGGAGTTTGTATGTATGAAATAGTAATACTGCAACATTTCACAGTTTTTTGAAGTTGAAAATGCTGTCAAGTTGTTCTTGTAATAAATATTTTCCTCTGAAGTTTTATGAATTATTTCTGATCAGTTTTTCATGCAGAGCTTTGATCACAGCAGTGTGGAGACCAGATTTGGTTTGCATTTGAGAAAACCCAAAATGTGAACGTGGGTAATGACAATAATATCTTTCATGCACAGTGTGATTTACTAACTTTTTACACTTTAAACAAAATATTATTGCATAATAAGTAATACACTGTGTGTTATCATCCCATTTGTCCAGTTGACTGATATCTGATGATCTCTGTGCAGATTTTACAGTATGAAAAACTGAAAACTGAATACAATATACCCTGCCCTGTTACCGAATATGTGCAGAGAAGAAATGTTTACGCTTCCCTTGAAAAATGATCTGTGCATGAGTTGGGCAGATAAAGCAATTTTTGCAATTTGACCCACACTTAGCCAGTTTATTTGTTAAAATAAAGCTGCATAACGCTAATACAGTCTAATACAACAGTGCTACTATAGATCCTACCCTTATGAAGGTTATAGTGTTGGATTTTTGTTGAAACTGTTCAAAAGAGGTGTTGATTCAACTTTATGGTCATTTTAGAGGCTGTAGTTTGTGGTGCTGTTAAGTATTGTCTTAAACTCAGAGGTGTTTCTGATATTTAGCCTACCCTATTTAAATTGATTAACAAAACATAAGAAACACCTATTAGCATGTAATGTAAATTGATATACAAGGCATGGACAAAATATTATAAACACCTCTGAGTATAATTTGCAGCATGTAGACTGCATTAGCTGTGTACCAAATAAACTGGCAATTGAGTGTATTACCACAGGATTTCTTTTTCATAATTTTGTCAGTTAAATTTAATATTTTGTAAACTAATCTTTATGTTGTCAACTTTTAGAGGTCAGTGGATATGTTACGTTGTCTGATACACCCAAGTGCTAATCTTAAGAAATGTTCTTAATAACATATTGTTGGTAGAGCTGTTGAACCGCTTTAGCGCCTATAATTATGAACAACCCTCTGAATGAAAGCTGACGTTGCTTGTGTGTTTGCAAACGTTATTTTGTAGAAAGACGGAAGTAAATTAAGTGGGAGGGGACGAAGGCCATCACATCCCCTACTACGCCTGTCACGGTAAGGTGTTTGTGGAGATTTTCTCTACAAATTCATTGTGAGGCGAGTCTAATTTTAACTCCAGAAGGTACACTAATTCGTCGGGTAAGGTTTAAACCAGGCCGATAGATTAAGAGCTTAACTATCCCGGCAAAGGATTCCTTAAGCCTGTACTTAGAAGGTCATGTCTCAGCTGTGCAAGCTAGAAAAGTGGCCAGGCGCTAGCTGACACTGACAGGCACACTGCACCAGACAGCTAGCTTTTAGCACCAGTTTCATTCAGCTAACAACTGCAAACATGCAGGAATGGGCAAATCAGTTATGCGTGAGTAATTGATCGATCGTTAAAAGCAGAACTATCTGCACTAATTTAACTAACTTCACGTTACATATTTTAGCTTTCTTCCAGCTGAATTACACACTCCAACCTGCTATGCTAACGTTAACGTCGCGCTAGCCTGACGCTAGCCAGCTAGCGAACCTTTCCTCTACTTTTTGGCTAAGTTAGCAGAATAACTTAAAGTCTCATATTGTTAAAACTATTTAACAGCACACTATTAGTTCAGTGTCAGTATGTCTTGGTAGCGGCGTGAATTATCGTACACTACGTAACGGATTCAGCTAAGTTATATCGTCTTGCTAGCTACGTCGTCGGTTTTGTTAACGCATCGTATTGCTAACTTGCGGCTAACAGGCTGACTGATGTTGACAGCTACTTAAAGCTCAATGAATAATGAAACTGCTACGTTACGATTAATCAATGGCTGTTAATTGTCGTCGTAGTTCATTGTCACTAATAGCAAGTTATCGACAATAACTGATAGGCCTCTGCCATTCATTTAGACTTCGTATCAAATGACGTGATATTAACATCAACATGTTAATATCACTCTGCGGGCATCATTGCGAAGTGTAATACAATTAAACCTTATTTAAAATACAGTAAATAGCAGTATTATTGTTCTATCCAGCACTGTTCATTATTATGCTTCAAACACTGTTCGTGTGGATTATGATCAAGAAATAGCTACCTGCCGTACTGTCTGATTTGAATAGGAAGTCAGTCGAATTAATGAAAAGCTAATGACATTATTAGCCATAATAATTTTGTTTGAGATGTCATCAATTTCATTTACTGTAGGCAACTGCCAGGGACAGTCATAATTGTGATATAGATGTTTATTAATCAATTAATCGTTTCTGTAATCTTTCAAGCAAACATGTCAAACAATTGCTGGTTTCAGCTTCTTAAATGGAAAGATTTGCTGCTTTTTTGTCACTTATGACAGTAAATAAAGAGTTTTGGGGTTTTGGACTGTGGTTTGGAAAAAATAAGCTAATTTAAGATTTTATAGACTAAATGTCTAATTGGTTAATTGTGAAAATAATCGTCAGATTCATTGATAATTAAAGTAATCGTTAGTTGCAGCCCTACAGAAAAAGTTTACTGTATATTCAGGGCAGCAATAAAATGTAATATATATATACACTTGTTACACAAACAAACATCTCACAATCTCAGTTTTCAGAATTTCTGTTACTTTCTTATGGGATAAATTGAGCAACATTCCCTTTAACTTGAACACTGTTCCTCAAAAAGTATTATTGTGTAAATGGGGGAAGACCTTTCACAAAGATGTTCTGTGACGAGTGAAAATCAACTGCAGGAAATCTAGTTACAAGCTGCAGAAAACATTTTAAGATGACTCAGTAAAAGAGATGTTGTTGGCCACATACATGCTGACCAAGACAATTCGTGTTTAAAGAGATTTTTTTTTTTCTTTTCTGATCGGTCTCTTGTTCAGGAGAAGACAGGAATTCCTTTTATATCCCTGTGCTTGCACTTCTAGTGTTTCCTGTTGCTCTTGTGATGCTCCAACTTTCCACTCAGGAAAAGATTTCACAATCGTCTTTACTCTCACCCCATTTGCAGGAGAATCGACAATTTGGATCCAAGATGACGGACTCCAAGTACTTCACCACTACCAAGAAAGGTCTGATGGCTTACTATTTATTAATTCATAACCTTGCATTCATGTGTTGTTTTGAAAAGTGCTTTGTGGATTTTATGGCATAGTCAGCTCGATGGTGCTGAATCTATTTCTCGGTTGTTGACGTAGTTCATTTAACTTAAAGCTGTTCAGTTTTTTCAGAAACATTAAATTGGATATATTCACAGCAACATGATGCGTTACATGTACATTATCAGTCAGTATATGAAGCCAAAGATGCTTACTAAATACAAGATTTTAGAGGTCGTCAAGACGTGAAACAAATTGAACCAACAATGTTTTCACCCTTCCTCACTAGTATCAGCGTTGTTGCCAAGAACTGAACAGCTGTTTTTTGTAAATGGGATTAGACCTATTGAGTATTAGCTTTCAGAGATTTATCTCTCCCGCTGTGCCTCCTGTTGTATCTCTGTGGATCTTCTCACACAACCCAGAACTGTGCAGGTTCCCACACAGAGCTGGAAAATACAAACGGATGCATATCAGTAACAGTGTATAGACTCCTCCTTATGTTTGTTAGGATTGCTTGAGACGTAAGAGCATGTTTCCTTAAGTATCTGTTTTTTTTTTTTCCATCTGCCCGGTTTTGCTGTGTGCATTCTATTGCTAACATCTTGAAGGAGATGGGCAGTGATTAGCGGTTTACAGTGTGTGGGAAACTCTAAGTACATAGACTCAAAGTTAAGCCCAAAATTGACGGTGTACCGAGAGTGTATGTTTTTATAGCGTGTTTCATGCGGGTAGTGACACTGCTCTGAAATGTAAACTAAATAAAGTTGATATTCTCTCAGTTTTGTACAAAGCAGCAAAACCGTACCTTCACTGACAGTTGAACACATTTGGGTCAATGTTAGCAATTCTTCTGCAGTAATTCAATTTGTAGTATTTTAAAATAAACCTGGGTATACATATAATTGTGCGTTTAGGCAGTCCCAATGCTTGGCACGTCACCTGTGCCACAGGTTTGGCTGGACATTGTGGTTTAAATCAGTTCATGATATTAATAAGAATTTGATTTAGTTATTGATCATCATGATACAACGGTATGCAAAATTACATTTGTATTGAGCTGTGTTCCACTGGGTTCTAAGAGATAAGGGAACGCTGTACATTATTTGCTTTCCAGTTTGCATGTTGTGATTTCTACAAAGAGGGCAAAAACACTACTCCTTTCCTCGCCCTACATTACAAATGGATTACATGATGTGTGATTCCCTTTTGTCTCTTGTGTGTACAGGGGAGATCTTTGAGCTCAAGGCAGAGCTGAACAGTGATAAGAAAGAGAAGAAGAAGGAGGCTGTGAAGAAGGTCATTGCATCTATGACAGTTGGCAAGGATGTCAGGTGAGCCAGGGGAAGTAATGTCAGAAGCACCCACACTGGAATAATGTACTGTAACGCATCACCTTCCATTTTGAGTGGGTAGTCACATAACACCTTGCCCGTCCTTCAGCGCTCTGTTCCCAGACGTTGTGAACTGCATGCAGACGGACAACCTGGAACTGAAAAAGCTGGTCTACCTCTACCTGATGAACTATGCCAAGAGTCAGCCAGACATGGCCATCATGGCTGTTAACACCTTTGTAAAGGTCAGTCAATCTATCATGTATATGTAAAAATTACATGAACTTATCCATCTCAAGTGCAATAATCAATGCAATTATAGCTTACTTTGTATAATGCTATAAGAAGGTATTTGCAGTCCTTGAGTTCTTGCACAACTTATTTAAGTATTAAATAAGGAAATCAAATTTTTTACTGTGAAATTGTTTGAATAAACAATTTTATTAGAATTTCACCATTGGGATCAACTCTTGGTACCAGAAAGTTCCAGAATGTGCTCATGCTATGTACAGGGGTATAGACATCGTTGCATAGCAATGTATGATTGGGAGGATAAATATTTGCTTGCTAATTTGGATTTACTTAATCATGCTGTGTCGAGAAACTGTCTGTCTGTACAGCTGTAAAAAATGAGTTTAAGTAAAAAAAATTTCCCTTCTTCACTACTAGTAACACCTCAGTATATGCTAATTTTAATTCTTTAAAGAATGCTAATGCAAACAAAGGTTAGATACATTTAAAATGTCTCTCAGGTAATTTGGTATGATATAGAAATAAATCAAAAATGACAAAACTTCTGACCTCTCTGAACCACCCATCTAGGACTGTGAAGACCCTAACCCGCTAATCCGGGCTCTTGCTGTTCGTACAATGGGCTGCATCCGTGTGGACAAGATCACGGAGTACCTCTGTGAGCCACTGAGGAAATGTCTGAAGGACGAAGACCCATATGTGAGGAAGACGGCCGCTGTGTGTGTCGCAAAGCTTCATGACATCAACGCCCAGTTGGTGGAGGACCAAGGCTTTCTGGACACCCTTAAAGATCTCATCTCTGACTCCAACCCAATGGTATGACTCCTTCCGGCAGCCTGCTAGCTGGCTGTTGAGCCAGCCAGATGTTTCACTCAGGATGACACAGCTGGCTACAAGCCCCTGCTGTGCCTTAAACTGATAAGCCTTGTGCTGGCATACAAATGTTCAACATGTTGCCAGAATTGTGTTAGTATAGCGACCTCTCTTATATAATATATAATGTGGTTGGTGGCTACTGTTTTTCTGTCAGCGTTAATCTGTACTTGTCTTCATCTTTAGGTTGTAGCAAACGCAGTGGCAGCGCTGTCTGAGATAGCAGAGTCTCACCCCAACAGTAATCTACTGGACCTGAACCCTCAGACCATCAACAAGTTGCTGACGGCTTTAAATGAGTGTACAGAGTGGGGGCAGATATTCATTCTTGATTGCCTGGCCAATTACACACCTCGTGATGACCGTGAGTCCCAAAGGTAAGAGAAAGTGCCGCAGTTTCATCAACACTGCACGTCAGTTGGCAAATAGTAAACCCCGTACACTCTTCTGCGCTTTCTCTCCCAATATCATCAACATCTGCTAGCATCTGTGAGCGTGTGACCCCGCGGCTCTCCCATGCCAACTCTGCAGTGGTGTTGTCAGCAGTGAAAGTTTTAATGAAGTTCATGGAGATGCTGCCCAAAGACTTGGACTACTATGGCACCCTGCTGAAGAAACTCGCCCCTCCGCTGGTCACTCTGCTCTCTGCTGAGCCCGAGTTGCAATATGTGGCCCTTAGGAACATCAACCTCATCGTACAGAGACGGTAAATTTGGGGAGATTTCCTGGGGAACTGCTTTTACTATTCTTTATACTTTGGGAATAGCAGGCCCTAGTAAAAGCTGCATTTCTTTTACACAGTACGTTTCTATTGGATTCCTTTTACTTGATTGTTTATTGTTGTGTTAAGAAATGTTGACGTCTCTTCTCAGCCCAGAGATCCTGAAGCACGAGATGAAGGTTTTCTTTGTAAAGTACAATGACCCAATCTATGTCAAACTGGAGAAGCTGGACATCATGATTCGCTTAGCGTCTCAAGCCAACATTGCCCAGGTAACTCCCCCACAGCTATGTTACACCATTGTGTTGGAAAACTGTTATTTTCGGGTGCTTTTAAGAAATACATTGTTCATAAAGTCATCTGAGTGACACTATATGTTTGTCTGTCCTGCTTTAGGTCCTGGCTGAGCTGAAGGAGTACGCCACTGAGGTGGATGTGGACTTTGTCCGTAAAGCGGTCAGAGCCATTGGCCGTTGTGCCATCAAAGTAGAGGTGGGTGGAGATACTGTGGCCAGATGTTTTGTTGATCGAATTCTTGTGTCATCTATGTAGTTCAATGATAAAGTATTTGTTTATATGATTTTAGTATTAATAATAGTATAGTATTTATAGTATTTACTGGTACTTGGCCTCAATCAGACCACAACACTGTAAATAATAAAAGGCCACCACTCAGGCACAGTTGCAGTGTTTTTATAATGAATCCAAGATAGCTCTGTCATCATGACTGTGCTGTGTGTTAGGTTCTAAAACAAAATATGCTATTGTTCGTTACGGATTTCCATTTTGGAAAATCAAGATATTTTTCTCAGTAGAACATATTTAAAAGGACCACAGGACTAGACCTGAGGGACTATTTAGTCCTTAAGTTAGATGTATAAAACCACTATCTACATATAAGAAACTTAAGTGTAATATTTAAAAACCTAAGTTTTAAAATTAAAGACATCCTGAACAAAATTCCACTTTTTCTGTCTGATGACCCACAGTTGAAGCCAGTTCTATATTGTGGCATATATTATACATACATTTTTATATCGATTTGTTCTCACTGTTTTAGATCTGCAGGCCTATCATGACAGATCATTTTTCTCTCCATTCATTAGCAATCAGCAGAGCGCTGCGTCAGCACTCTGCTGGACCTCATCCAAACCAAGGTCAACTATGTGGTGCAGGAGGCCATTGTGGTCATCAAGGACATTTTCCGCAAGTACCCAAACAAGTAGGTTCTCTCTACTTTGCATCGCTGCGGTCATATGCACATCCTCTATCCACATTCAGACTTAACAGTTGAGTAATGCAGAATGATGAGTCTGTGCTTAACTTTATGTATGATAAATTCATCAGTACTGGGCACATGTTGAAGATGATTTTACTGTAACACTTGTGTTTAGTAGAATTCTTCTTTAATATCATATATAAGGCACAAACATTTCTCCAACACATCACCTTACACCTTTTTATCAAAGTTTATAGGCACACAGTTTATAGTCTGGCCATTGAAATTGATACAAATTTAGATGGATGATATCTTATGACCTATTACATGCTTTGCATTGTTGTCTGAGCTATAGTATTTATTTATTCACACATACTCTTATGTGAAAGCAGACACCCGGACTGTTCCATTTCACTGGCCCTTAATATTTTTCTCTGTCTTCTTTAAATGGGCTGTATGAAAGCTCATTACACAGGCATAATGTGCTTTCAGATTGGCATTTATCTCAAAGCATGCAAAAGACGAGAAAGTTGTCCTCCGCAACACACCGTGTTTGGAGTGTACAGCACTTAACACCCTGCTTAGCTGCGCCTGGTCAAAGGTCAGGCAGATTCAGCCAGAGTGTGACTTCTGCTGTGGATCCAACAGAGTCCATTCCTGTGCCAGACAGAAACAGTAGACCATCACCATGGAGCCTTGAGAGCAGCTTTGTAAAGCTTCCAGCTCAGCATGGCTCAAGCCTTGAGCTGTACGAGTCACTACCCACTCAAACTCCTGCCTTTCCTATTAATTAGACATCAACTAAATCTTTCTGCTTTGGCATATCTTGTAATAAAAGCTTTATGCAAATGGTCCTTTTTTTATTATCAAGCATTTTAGGCAGATCAGAAATACCTCAGCCGCAGGAATTTATCAACCAAAACCTGACTGATTGAGCGTCTAGCAAGCGAAAGACCAACCCAGATCTAAAACAGTGAACACTGGATTAAAATTAGTCAGGCTTCCAGAACACATGACCCCAAAGTAATGATAATGTTGCTCTGTGTCTGCTGGGTGTGAAAGTATGTAGTTGTTTGCTGCCGTGTTTTATAAGGTGACATTTGGTGGCTGTTTATCTGTCAGCTTGTTTAGCAGTTTTTTTTTCTTTTTCTATCATATGAATAGGTTAATGCATTTTTAAGCAAATTATAGTACTTTGCTCTATGCGAGTGTTTTGTCCCCCTAATACATTTGCAACATTTGAGTGCATGTAGTGTTGTTTTGTGTGACTTTTTCCAGGTATGAGAGTGTGATTGCCACTCTGTGCGAAAACCTGGACTCCCTGGATGAGCCAGAGGCACGTGCCGCCATGATCTGGATTGTGGGAGAGTATGCTGAGCGCATTGACAACGCTGATGAGCTGCTGGAGAGCTTTCTGGAGGGTTTCCATGATGAAAGCACTCAGGTGTGAATTAGGAGAGTGCTGGGACGTTGTTATTGAAAAAGTTCATTTTTAATGGTAGTGGCACCACTAATTTGCAGTGAGTTAGAATGATGATAATGGGAAGACGCTACAATAATGGGAATTTCTTTACATCTTCCTCAGACACACGTTTTGTAGAGAAGCCAGCCTTCACTCTGAAGAGTGTTCTGCCACAGTTTGTTGGGGGATTACATCAGGCTTTAGACAGCTCCCCCTAGTAATAGATCAAATCCCATATTACTGGTTTGGAGAGGCTTTTCTGATTATATTAAGTGATTTTGTGGGTAGAAATAAATGCTTTATGGATAAAATGTTCCCTTTTGTGCTGTTTGGTAACAGCAGCTTAAACTAGTAGTTGGAATATTTACTTGTTACCAGGGTGTGGCATCCATGGGAAACCAAAGCTCTGAGAAGTACACATAGTTTAAACTTTGTTTATTTATTATGTGTTTACTTTGCTTCAACATATGTCATTGTTACAAGATCATCACTAAGATGCACTTGGCACTGTATTGCAGTTTAAGCAAACTGTAATTACAGTAGCATGTGAGCAGCTATAACGTACCGTATGTGTTCACTGTGTCCTCTAGGTGCAGCTGCAGCTACTTACTGCAATCGTCAAGTTGTTCCTGAAAAAGCCTACCGAGACCCAGGAGCTAGTGCAGCAGGTGTTAAGCCTAGCCACACAGGTGAGGGGGGGGGGGGAGCCACTCATACATGTTATGTTTCTGCCATCATCTCTGTCTGTTTCACGGTTTCACGGTGAGGATTGTCATACATCTCGGATGTTTGACAATCCTCACCGTGCTATCTTCGACTCTGAACTTGCTGTACACGTCTTCCTCCTCTACTTCTAGACATTGCTTTTGACCTTGACTCATATTTTTGTATCTTTTCCAAGGAGTTGTCCATTACATAATCATTCTAGGGACACTGGAGAATTGTAATGGCAATGTGTATCTGAGCTGCGCACTTCCCTCAGTAATGACTGCAGTGGTTTGAGCTTACTCTGCTGTTACACTAATTGTTTTTTAATGGTTTTAGGTAGGGAGTTGATATAAACAGCGAAAACAAACATTAGCCAAAATTACATCAGTATCAGATATCATTTCAAAATATACCTAAATGAAGATCAATATGTAGCATTATCCTAATAGATAGACAGATACAAAAACTCCTTTATGTTCAAGGACATGACAGAATACTATTGAGATAATTTTGTGTCTTTATAAAACAGTCAAAACAAGTGGTTTGAGAGAGAAACTTTCCACACTTTTGCTTTCAAACTCTAAACTTTTGCTTTCAAACCCTAAAATTTTGCTTGCAAATCTAAAAGTTTTGCTTGCGAA
>JAVQJL010005567.1:0-21828 GCA_036024295.1 Nannoperca obscura
TGTGTGTGTGGAAGTTGGTCTCGACCGGCTCCATGTGATTGAGTGCCCTGAGATAACTTTGTTATGATATGGCGCTATATAAATAAAATTGAATTGAATTGAATTGAATTGAATTAAGAGGTACAGCTGTGTGCTTATCAACCAGAAGGTCATGGGTTCGTCCCCGGAATCCCCGATCACCTCCTCACTTGTAAGTTGCTTTGGTTAAAAGCGTCTGCTAAATGTAATGTAATCTCACTCCATGTCTGCAGGATATGTAAATAGGCAACTGTTTGCTAACATGTTAGCCATATAGACTTTATGAGGTTGTAATGTGTCAAACGTGCAATTTTTAGCTTGTTTTGGAGTTTTGCCCCCAAGTGGCTGAGAAGTACCCGATTAATAAAGTATGAAATTCATATTATGGTTAGTATAAAACACATTTGCTCACATACATAATGATTAGTTTTGGATGTGTGAGGGAAGGCGCAGATATAAAAAACTACTTTCAGCGTGATGCTTTTGCACCATTTTAAAATGGCCTCAGGATTATTAAAGATGTATGAATATGCAAATGATGCCTCTAAGGAAGTATTAGGATTGACAGGTAAAAATGTCTTTGACTGTTTAATTCTTTTTTTATCTTGGTACTGTACGTGAGGAACATGAGCACAAGTAAGGGTATGTTTAGTTAATGTGAAAGCAAGATTTATTCTCCTCATAGTCACACTGGCTGTGTCATATTTGCCTACACTGGAGGATGAGTGAGGAGGTTCAGGCGAGGAGTAGTTCAGTCCGTCCTTGTGTGGGAATTTAAAGCATCACCATGTGGATCAACATACAGAGCAGCAGCCACATTGCCTGTCCAACTTTTTTTTGGTATGGGCTTAATGAGTCAAATACAAAAAAAACCCTGAAAAATAGGCCTAACGTATGAGGTATTTTTATAGTTTATACAATTTTGCCTTCACAGAATAATAATTTACCTAAATGGGAAATGCAACTTGCTTTGGAAAAAGCTTCAACAACAGAAATGTCTCTCCCTCACTTACACATGGTGGAGGAGGAGCTTCTCCCTGAAGACGTGTAAGTAACACAGGTAAGATGTGTTTGCAGTGTTTAGAGTGCAGTACCTATAAAACCATACAGAGCTGGCAGGCCTGCTTGCAGAACTGACCCAAGTGCTCGTTTATGTTTCATGCTTTGTGCTGACTTCCACGGCTGTCAAGAACTGCGGATCAACAAATCTTCCCATGTTGCAAAAGAACAAACATGAATGCACAAACGTTTTGAAATACAATACCATAAGAGAGAACGTTCATCACAAGGTGTACGCTGTGGTTATTTATTATTTATTACGATCATCCCCTCTTGCTGCACACCGGGTGGACCATTAATGTATTTGTTCATCTCTAATTCTTTGATTATCCTAAGCCTTGTTTTAAACAGGGCCCCCTGCTTTCTATTGTGTATCCGTTTGGCACTTTTTGTGCTTAGCTGTACACTGGGAACCGCAGACTGACAGCAAACAATCAACTGAGCTCTTTTTCTTACGACATAACACAGCTAGGATGTTAATGTTCACAGGTGCCTCAGGGTATGTTAACTATTTATTCATGGAGCCTCGGGTAACAGTGAAGGCACGGCTGGGTCAGTGCTAGAAACGTATGCACTGTATATCTGTCTGTGAAAGACAGAGAGAGAGAGAGAGAGAGAGAGAGAAAGTGTGGAGGCAGTTCGAGGATGGACCCGGGGTGCATTACCCAATGTGCTAATGACTGGAGGAAGAGCAGCCTGAGCGACTCAGTCGAAACACAAAACAATGCAGACAAGGTGACTTTCTCTTCTCTTAGCCATCACCCAAACAAGGCTGCTGCTTGTGTGTGTGTGTGTGTGTGTGTGTGTGTGTGTGTGTGTGTGTGTGTGTGTCTGCACACCATCAAAACAAGATGAGGTCAGAAAGTGGATATTGGTCTGATGGAAGCGAACTTGGCTGAATGAAAGGCATGTTGGAAGGTGCTCGGCTGAGCTTGGCAGCACATCACTACACCTACTGGCTCTTGTCAAAATTTTGAAGGTTGTGATGGAAGAGACCAAAAACAGCCAGGACGAGGGCCAGCCTGAGATATTAAAGGTTGCATATTAATGTCCCTATAGGAAACAAATATTATGAAGTGTGTTGAGATGCCATGCCATAAAATTTCCGTTGCCATGATTCTATCAGCTGGGTTAAAGTGATGTGTAAAAAAAAAAGTAAATGCAAATAAATGTCATAGCATGATTATTTTGACTAAAATCATCACAGTATACAATATTGTTTAGATTGGGAAATAAGATTAACATATTTAAGCAGCATTAAAGTATACTTCACAGTGTTGGTGGTTATTGGGCACAGATGTTTCCTAAACTCCTTAAACATTTCCAATACTTTTTCATTTCAGCCTTTTTTGACTTTTATACCAACACACTTTAGGCCATATATACAGTTTCAAGGAGCAAGAAGTTTGGTGTTAGAGGTGGAAACGACTTTCCTGATAAAAACTTTGAGATAATGTCAGTAAAAATAATTTAAATCACTAAATAAATATTTTCCTATGACAAACAATCAAATCGTAGTTCAAATGCAGTTGGTACATACATCAGTAAGTGAACGCATCACTAGTTGTCATTCAGCTCGGATTCTTACTTCAATTCAGTATGTTCAGTCTGTTGCTGGTTCAGCTTGTTTAGTTTAGTACAAAAATAGGCCTATACAAGCACTTTCTTAGGTTAACAGCAGCCAATGTTTTATGTTGTTTCTGCTTTTGCTGTCTTTTATTACAATTATAACTAGGAAGCAACTCACTGTGTCACAAGATCGCTTTGTTAGCTGATGTCGAAGGTCAAGAATGAGCCGTAATCCTCACATGTGCTTGTATTGGTTAGTGTTTCATCCCTGTGACCTTGTGTCCTGGCATTTGCACACATTTTTGAGACGCCGTGGAAATTAAAATGTTCTGCTTCCATGGTTGAAAAAACAAATATCTTTGCTGCCACAAACTCTACAAGCAAAATGATAGTATACTAAGGAGAAAGGCGAAACTATACTAATGGATTTTAGTCACATTTTTATGGATTATTGTGAGCAATAACAATTATCCCAATGCTAGCAATTTGTATCCTTGCCCAATATGAGATTACTTTCAGATATAAAGCAAGAAAGTTGCACCTTTTTTCAAATATAACTGTATCTGTCATAACAGCAAACAATGGCAACAATTTCCTGTCCACATTCCAATCATCCAAGGCACTTGGGTCCAGAAAACAAACTTCATATAACCAACACTACCCACAAAATAGTTTCAACACCAAGACAAAACCACTGAAAATGAGAATATGAAGTGTGGTTTCCAATTAAAGCAATGTCCCATACTGCAGCCCCTACAGAAAGACACACACTTGCCCCCAGTGCCAAGTAAATACATAATGATATATCTGAGACTGCTGCTAAACTGCAGAAATCGATGTACACTTTCTTTTTTACAGCTCTGAAGAGCCACCAGTCCTCCCTTTATTATTATTAGTATTACTTGCTGCAGAATAAGTAATGGAGGGCAAAATGTAAATAACAGGGCACTTAATATATTTTTTGGCTCTACTCAAAAGCTAGAAAGCCAGAAAATACATTATAAATGTCCCAAAACAACAAGGCTTTTTCGTTTTTCATCACAGGCAAATATTTCTTTCAGATTGTTGCCCATTGGGAGTTTCAGTGGCACACTCAAGCTGATGCTGCAAATTACATGTGACAGAAGCAATTTTGGGATATTGTCTCACACACACAAACTGCAGTAAGTGTTATGAATTAGATTAAGAGAGGGAATATTGAAAGGCTGATACTTCCTCTGCCAACTGAGCAGCTTTAATTGATAATGCAGTTTTATTTATTTCCCTCCTTTCCCTTCTTGCCTGAGAAAGTATGTTGATTATTATTAAAATCAGCTGCACTGGCTAAGTAAACACTAGGAAAGCATCTGTATGTGTACTACTACAGTCCTGAAACCACAGACTGTATGAAAAGATGGACGACATGACAGCTGCCCTAAAGTGAAGCCAAAACATCTCGTTCAGCGATGCAGTATAGGTCATAAACCCCGCCCCTTCCATGTTAGCGAATGGAACATGGACCAAACGGAAAAATATTCATTTTTCTGAAAAATTTGTTTTTAATTAGTTATTTGATGCTAATTGAAACATTGAAAAATGTAACTAGTGCACCCAGTGTAGTATGTAAACAACCCACATACTATACTAGTCATGCAGCTGTTCTCTATCTGTATTCATGAGTCCCTCTTACCTCTCTGAGGCAGCCCAGGAAATTGTTGCTAACTGGAGATCCGGGCAGGTCCGCAGTGCTGGGGCTCCCACCCACGTAGAAAAAATCATCGGAGCCCAGCATGGTGTAGTCTTCCTGGGTGTAGCCAGTGGTGGTGAGGATCCCATCAACGGCAATAGTCACCTGTCGAGGGGTAACACATAGCCAAAGCCAAGCCATTACACTCTGGGATTCGATCCCGTGATGTGTATAAAACACACCTCCTTCCTTGGTCTGCATTCGAAATCAGCTACTTGAACTTTTCTTTAGGTTCCACACTGTAGGTTGTATTTCTCATTGAACCTTTTTTACAGAATCGTTTGGTACCTTGAAGCGATTGTTTTGGACCAGACAGTGTTTGGATTTTGTTAATGGAATTTTTGCCATAGGATTCACAGGACAGGTAAAGAAAATATGGCAGAGGCATATTTTCTTTATCTTTGATGGGGGTAAGAAAAGAATGGATCTTAGGTTTGGTTTTGAAAGTTCAGGTTGGGGGAGGGTTAGTACAATGTTCAAACCAAGGACAAATTGATCGCACTTGTCTTAGGTTTCGGGATTTATCTGGTAACTGCAGACACACACATTTACAGTACACACGTATGTCAGCACGCACACACACACTCGGGTAACTACACTCGCACGCATACGTTCATCCTCACACCATCCGTCTCACAGTCTTCCCTGTCTTGCAGACATCCACATTTATATATCCACACACATGCAAAACAAAGGGAGACTTTTCACACCACATTAATGTGCAAACCAAGGTCATCACTGTTAGAACGCAAATTAAACACACTTAATTGGACATGTAAGGGAGTAAGTGGATCAATGGTGTCATACGAAGCTGGGGCAGGCCACACAGGGTGCAGAGGCTCATGCACAGTCAAGATCAGAGCCCATATTCAAACACACTCTCAGAATAGCTGATGCTGTTCTCTGATCAGGTTTAGCTCAGGTGTCATGGTTATATTTTTAATGTCACTGGACCAGACCGATAATCCCAGATCAGTATGCTTATTCTTAGAAATGTTATGTATATGGGCCCAGGGGTAAGGGTGACCAAGGTTAGCCAAAACACACAAACACCACTTTCACCAGCATGCCACAAAAACACACACAGGGAGGGCAAAGTGGGTGATACAGTGATAGGTGGAAAGTGAGTGAGTGAATTAGAGTGTTAGTGGTTATTTTGGGTGATGGGGTTGAGGTTCTATGAGTTTGGGAGATGAGAGGTCAATGAGGTGTGGGCATGCCATGCGCCATAGTGAGTTGGAAACAACTGTCAGAGCTCCCGCAATGAAGGTTAAGGGTTGCCACGTTTTTGGAAGATTCTCTTTTAGGTCTCGGTGTCGAGGTCACCATCTTTGGGATTGTGGTAAGCTTCTGTCAGTTCTGGACGACAGTCCTCACAAAAAATGGGGACTTTTTGTGTGAAAAAAAAATAAAATAAAAAGTAAGTTGCCCTGACAAAGGCAAAGAAGTCAATTTTTTTTTACTTGTTGGAAATCTGCAATAATGTGGAAGAAACAAAGAGAAAAAAGTAAAAGCCAAAGTGAAAAAAAAAACAGGATGGGGGATTGTGGGGTAAAGAAGGGGGTTGTTGGCAGGTCAAGGAGGAAATTGAGAAGAAGCGAAGAAAGAATTGCCTGGTAATACAAACCCATCTCCTCATTTTTTGATAAGAGTGTCTAGGATGGAACTCAAAGAGAACAAATAAAAGAAGAGAGGGGGAGGGGACACACGGCAAACCCAAAAAAAAGACAATAAGAATGATATCTACCAGACAATGTAGTTTGTTTACCATAGCGTGTCCAATGCCTGATTGCTTTCCAGAAAAAGGGGAAGAAAGGAAATCAAAAGAATAGTGAACAAAAAAGGTTGTTAATAAGGATGGACAGAAAACAAAAAACCAAAAGCAACGATGAAGAATTAGGATGTTAGTTAGTACATTAGTTGGTTAGATATTGGTTAGTAGTAAAAAAATGACTTTTAACATGGATGAGTTAGTGTTGTGGTGAAAAAACACTACAGGATTCGCTGCAGTTATAAAGTGCCGCCTTGCCATCCTAGCCAAATTTTCTACAGAGTCTATCAGAGTCCTGCAAGAAAGAAACACAGAAGTACTGTAAGTAAGATGTGGGACTTTCAGATAAAAATTTGTGTAGGATGGCTCAAACCCCAACAAAACTTGTGGTGTTTTTTTCACCCTTAGCCTAACAAAGTGTGCCTTTCAAAGAGGAAAGAAAATGATAGTGAAAGAAAGATCTGTAAAAAGAAAGAAAGAAAGAAAGAAGAAAGCAGGCAAGCAGCCTTTGGCTCTTAGCTTCTAACCCCCTAAACTGTGTGTTATCCTGTTGGGATTTTCAGCTACAACTATTTAATAACCTGTGGGGCGAAAGCTTACTGTCAGGGAGGGTCAGGAAATCGGCACTTACTTGTTGTGCTGCTCTGAGAACAACACTAAGTGCTGTCTCACCTTGCAGACAAACTAAAGGTCGATCAAGACAATGAACAACTCCACACTTTGCAGCTAGAACTACCTCCATTCAGTGTTCTTATTTTGTTACAGCCTCCTGTAGACCGCAGTGATTCATACTAGCTCCACCTCACAGCAATACAAGATCATTTTAAATCACATTAAGAAAATGGTAAGCAATATCTGTCAAGTCACAAATACGGCTTATGCACAACAGATGCACGTCTTTGATGGAAATGTACTTCTCTCTTCATCATCAGCATCATGATCGTCTAAGCTATAAATACTGCATTAATGGACGGCTCAAAAGGTACTAACGCTCTGGCTGGCTTTAAAGTGAAAGTTATGTTTCTACACAAGCATAAACACAGTTTCTGAGAGAAAGGAGATTTCAGCAGGCCCTGATGCTATGGAGTGAATATATTCTAAGTACTACTTGTAAATGTTTATTACATGATTTGTAAAAGAAAAAAAATTTGTAAAAGAAAATAGATTTGAAAACATTTTACTTACAAATTTTTACTTCAACTTCTCAGATTTGATCCTTTTCGCTATCAAAAAGCTTTCTGCGCTTACAAATGCACGGATCAGGTTGCTTTTGCTTTTGGAATTTTGACACTTAATTAAAGCTGGTTGCAGCTCCACAGATTCTTAAATGCATGCTGCGTTTAGGTGCTGGTTTAAAAACTGGGACATCTGGGACAGTGAGAAAGACATTTTTCTAATCAGACAGAATAGCTTGTCCTCCACGATCAGAGCACATACATTTACCAACCACAGACTCTATACAATAACGTATAAATGTAAATATATGGTTTAAATAAGCTACTGCTAGGTGGTAGAGTTGTTCTTATGCTGGGAAAACAGCAGAAAGGAAGGAGATATTTGTAAGCACAGGAAGCTTTCAATTATAAATCTTTTTTTTCCTGTTACAAATCTTGTTTTTGAGTTACAAATCATGAAGCACATGTTGTAAATAATATTGAGACTATATTCACTCCATATGATGGAAGTGTCGACTTTGAAGCAAAATAGAAAAGATCAGATAACTTTAATTTGAGGACACACGGATCTAAAGTTCAATAAGCCGACAAACAGGAGAAGAAAACACCTATCATAATGGTGCCCTAACTAAGCTATCAATCACATGCGAAAGAGCTGCTTTGCCCTGTGTTGTTTAACTAAATATTTAGTAGAAAAATGAATCAAACAATGACATCAAATTAAAAAGAATTCATGTAATTGTAAAGACAACCAAAAGTATAATGACATCTGTCTCAATAATGTATCTGAACTGCGGAGATGGAATGACAACCAATCAGAACAAGGTGACATTCTTAACGCCAGCTGTGTCTCAAAGCTCTTGGAAGCAGCTAATCTAAAGAAGAAAAAAAAAAAGAATCCACCTGTCGCCAAACTCCGTCCATCACTGCTACCCCCGATTACCTGTCTCAGGTTGCGTGTCACTTTGATGTCATGCCAGGCGTTGTCATTAAATTTTCCATTGACTGGCTCCACAATGGCCTCAAAGGCTCCAGAACCCAGATTGATGACGAGAGAGACGGCCCCATCCTTGAGAGCCAGGTTTACATAGTCTGCAGATTTCCCTGTGTGGAGCAGGAGGCCATTGCGTTGCCACGTCTTGAAGGACAGCGTGATCTCGTCGCTGCTGCTCTGGATGGGGTTCTGCGACAGGTCGTAGCAGAAGTACTCAGAGCCACGGAAGGTGGCCACGTTCTCCTCTCTCGCTGAAATGACAAGAGAGAAGAGTGATATATCTTCTCACAACAGCCAGAGAAGGTAAGTGATACATTTTCAGCACTGACATTCAGCACCTGAGCTTGCCATGATTCAACTTGTCGTGAAAAAAAAAAAAAAAAGGTTTTCCTCATGTGTTTGTGCACCATGATGACTGCAGTCTTCATCACATTCATTCTTGCATTTCTTAAAATGTTTAAAACATGAAACAAGCCTGATGTCTGTGTTGGTCCCAGCATCAATCAGAAAAGCAGCCTCAGTAAATATGAGAACTACTGTACACTGCAGAGGTTACATCAAGCAAACACACCCACACACAATGCACTGCTCACCATAATTACAGCTATGATAATCCCATCATTCAGTCTAGATCATAAAATCTTATCTGTACGACCGTGGGTTTAGGTTTCACATGCAGCCTCTAGACAGACAGACTACTTATGATGGAACACTATTCCCTGCTAATGGTGCGCATAAATCAAACTTAGCCTGATTTTACAGTTTTATATCACTCCACTGTTGCAAAGTGACTTCCTGGGCCCATTTTTTAGATCGACACGGAGAGTAAAGTGAGACAGCTCCAGACAGAAAGTGACGGGGGGGAAGCGGGGGATGGAAAGAGTGAGAGAGCAAAAATAAAATTGCTGGGCTGAGGGAAAGAGAAGACTCTACAAGAAGGTGGATGAGACAGGAGTAGTGTTCCCTTATGATCTGTGATAAAATAATAGACACTCTTCCTCCTGCCTCTAAAAAGGTGGTTTGACACACACTTGTCAGCTTGCTTGGGTCTAGGTGAATCTGTTAAGAGACAAGATCTGACTCACTGTCAATTATTTACAGTGTGTTAAGTTGGATATGGCACTAGTGATTCAAGGGTAGGGGTCCAAGATTCCTCTTCCAAGAACACAGTGTTCACGAGGTAGCACCTTTCAGAAATTGCAACCTTCAGAAAAAGCCCGGCCAGCATACCAAACCAACTAACCTCTGCTGCACTTAGTAACAGTAACTATGTGATTATCTGCCAACAATACAATTTTCAACGTGTCAATTCATTTCCTCTGCATCCTGCATTTTTCGTTGGTGTACTCACCGAGGAGTCGTGAAAAAAGCACAAGCGGGGAAGACAGACAAGAGAGATGAGAAAGAAAAAGAGAGGGAGCGAAAGTGCCCGGGCTGCAGGCTGTAAAGCTCCAGTTTGTTGTTTTGGAACAGGCTATATGTAAACATGAGGGAGCAGTGTTGCGAAAGATACGGAAGGAGGGGGAGAAAGAAAATGAGAATGAGAATATTGAGAGAGAAACTGAAAGGAAAGGGGAGCGGGGCTGTGGGATGATGGGGTGCTGTTTCCGGTCATGGAGAAATTCTCCCCTCGGCGTCAAACTCATGTCTCTGCGCAACACAGAGACAAGAGGAAATAGTATGCGAGGCAACAAAGGCCCTGTGAAAGCCCTCATCCATGTGCCAGGGGAATAAATAGAAACCCATTATTACCACTGTGAGAGCACAACACAAGACAGGCCTCAGAATATACATTGGAGAATCAAAAAAAACCTCCGTCTCTACTGATTTCATGCATCTTATCTAAGAAATTGCACAGGCATTCACTGCACGGAGAGGCCAGTAGACTGTCTATCCATATATCACTGTTCTGGAACAATTGTCTAGACACCAAACGTACAATGATAGTTTGAAATGGCATGTCAGTCCTGTCAATTCTGCCATTGTGACTTTCTCCATAGCCTTTTTATAAAACATCTAATGAGAGGTGATTAATAAAATATTAATTTATATATCTACAGTGCCGATAATAAAATGGGTCTCTTGCTCCAATTGGATTTATTGCACATCTGGACGAGTGTGGACCAAACCCCTCTGGGGTCCCCAAGCCAGAGGGAGTCCTTGAAACAGTGCACTATAACCGTGTTCTGCAGAAATGTTCTGATACTACACTGACACTGACGGGCCCTCTGTCACATCTTGCCTGGAGGGCCCTTGCGTATGCCTGATGGCAAATCTGGATAGAAGGCTGATTTGATCTGGTTTATAAATGCTATATTCTTTTACTTTTCACAAGAAATTATACAAATGACATCTTTAAAGTCTTCATGGCTTCATGAAATAACACCCTGATCCAACATTTGAAATATGATTGAAAGGTGAGTATGATTTATAAATTAAAACAAAAAAAAGTGGGGAAAAAGCCACCTAGGAAGTACCCTCTGTCTTTACATCTAAGATCTCTGTGTAGACATGCAGCAACGTTAATCCCCTCAGATCCACCCCAGGCACCTGATCTTGTATGCTCTCACCTGACCCAAAGTTTATCGTCATGGCAACTCCCTTCATCTATTCAACATACTCTAATTAGGTTGTTTATCTCTGGATAAGACAGGCTTACAGCATTCAAAGGGATTCCTGGTCACATTATTGTTAAAAGGTGCCAATAGACCAAACAGAACCATTAGTGGCTGTTTGCCTGTTGGATGTGGGAAATGGTGTAATGAGAGTTAAAGAGCAGTGACCTACTGACCAGTGTGATACAGGTTTTGGCACTGCAAATAGCTTGACATTGATGACAGCACCGCATGGACCCCTCAGGATCAATCATCACAACTTTGGTGATCGCTTAACTTTTTATCTAGCAGCATCGCCAGGAAAAAAAAAGTTAATTAGCCAAATACATTGGCAATTTATGACCAAATGGCCACAAAACTAATGACATTTCCATCAGCCTAAGCTGTACTTTATTTGTAGTGCTAACTGGCAAAGGCTTAGCTAACAGTAGGGCAGCAACTAACGATTACTTTCATTCCGATTAATCTGCTAATTGTTTTCACGATTAATCGTTAAGTCTATAAAATGTAAAAAGAAATGTGAAAAATGCTCATCACAATTTCTCAGAGCCCAAAGTGACGTCTTCAAATAACTTCTTTTGTCTAGCCAACAGTCCAAAACACAAACTCTTTTTTTACTGTCATACATGACAAAGAAAAGCAGCATTGTCCTCGTGAGCATGTTCACATGCCAATGACTTGTTCTGATATATTTCTTTGCACAGGATCAGTGTTAACTGCTATCTGTAAGTAAATCCTTGTAATACTGTACTTTCACTGTAGAAAAAAAAATAACACCCAGCTTCCAGCTTTCCTGCATGACTTGCAATATCAAATATAATTCCTAATCATTTATCATATATTTTGCCACAAAATATTAATACTAAAGTAAAAGGCTATGGTATGCTTGACTCTCCAAATGTGTATTAATTATAATGATGTAATTACAAAGTTCCTGTGGAGCTGTAAAGACTATCAATATAACATTATTGCTATGAATAATAGAGAGAGCAAATTGATATGATGTAATATTTGTGCACCTCAGCAATGTTAAAGCCGTGGTAAGTGTATACGGATCCATAAAAACCAGGGGAAATGTATTGCCTGTTGAGACATGTTCTGCACAGATCTGTGGCTTTCAAATCGATCATATAGCAGGGTCATTTTCCCTTATTTTCGCCATAGTCATCAATATTCCATTTGTGTGCTGCCAGGCCCATGCACTGGGGGCTGGGGTTCGATTTCAAAATCCACTGGAAGCAATTAGCTCCTTCATTACCATCTCCCTTTCTCTTCCGCTCCCCCCCCCCTCCCCCCCTTGCCATACACACCCATACTGTCTGAGCTCGCACTCTAGTGTGACCCCAGGGGCCTCCGAGCAGGCAGTGCCGTCACCTCACAGAGTTCCAGTCCACAACCTTCAACCTCCTGAAGATCACCACAGGATATCAAACTGTTCCTACTGTGGGAGGCAAAAGACTTAAAGCACGTAAAGAGAAATGATGTGAGTTTAATGATAGGATTAGAGACGGGAGGCATTGTGATTATTGTGGCAAAACAACAACTTTAGCTGGAGATGCTACAGCTGTAAGGCTGCCAAGCCCATAAGCCTCACTGCACATGGATGCTAGCTGGGCAACTAACACTAGTGTTCTCGGGAGAAGTGAACTCAATCTGTGCTGACATCCAACACATCAAATGCATGTTTGCACTACATTTGCAAATAAACAAGCCAGAAGTTCCAGACCTAAACATAGAAAGCTAAATTCTGCTTTTAGCTATGGTTGTTTGAGTGACACCCTCAGGAACCAAAGTTATTCAAGGTTGTGGTGTCATCCCACACAGCGCATTTAACTAAATCTGAAAATCCATGCCTCTTCACATCTTCTCTCACTCTCCGTCATATGCATTCTCTCTTTTCCTCCATCTGCAAATGAGAAATTAGCATCATTTGATAACAGTTGAAGCAGCATGGTTAGCCCGATGCAGCCAAACATGAACAATGCCTCCTGACATGAGGCTAACACTAACTGTGGAGCTTAAAGCTCAATGGTGAGCCACCACGTGTCAAATAAATTTAGAGCATCATGGGTGATGTCTCTCTTCAAAGGCAGGCGGCACAGTCAGGCAGGCTTATGTTGCAGGGAGATTTGGTCCAATAGGGTATATATTGCATGGTAATATCTAACCAATGTCTCTACCAGTGTACTGTAGCAACAATTAAATTTAATCCAGGATACAAAAGTACTGACGTTAGCAGCCAGAAAGTTGTGTATGTAAGGTTTTTCAGGGATTTATTTTTCAGTCAAAAACGATATACAAACTGCGCTTAAACCTCTTCATGACAACTTTCAAGATGTCACATGACGTATCCAAGAGGTTGAAGTGAATTGTCACCCTGACACATCTTTTCTCATCTTGTGTTTCACGTAACCTTGTGAAGCCGTGGTCGACGACCTGTCTGCCTTTCATGTCTGCATGCACAGACTGAGGAGGAAAGAGTGACAAGAGAGGGAGAGAGAGAGACGAAGAGAGGGATAAACATAAACAGATGTGACATGGAGGAAGCAAAAGGGTCTAGGAGAAAAGGAAGCGAGAAAGAAGAGAAGAGAAAGAAAAGAGACAGGCAAAAAACGCAGGGTGAGTTCGGGAGACAGAGAGACGACAAGAGCCAGAACAGGAGGATGAGGATGGCAGATGGAGGGAAAGAGACAGTGGCACTTTCAATGGCTCTCCAGAGAAGCGAAGTGACACTGTGTGTTAAGACTAGCAGTGAAGAGATGTCCCTGTGGCTTGTGATTCCAGCATTGATAAACCTTATTACTGCACCTGATAACACAGCACACCCACCAAATCCCACTCTCTTTGTTCCCCTTCGCCTCCCTCCCAGCACACAAATACCACCACAAATACCACCACAAATACCACCACAAATCCAACAAGATTTCTGCAATAGCAAATTCCCCAATGAAAGGCTTTTTAAATTACTGTCTAAGAATTGGGATTCCAAAGATTCTCAAAAACACCTGCTGAAAAAAACATTGCAGAAACCATCATTACTTATAGTACATGCTCATTTTAATGAAATATTTAGAAAGTACATAAATAAAATAAACCCCATTTCTCCACTTCAAAATGTACAAGCAACAGAAACTGCTGCAGGGAGAAGTGAAGCAGACTTAGAAGAATCTTGACTGCGACAGAGTATGACTCAGTATGGTAGACAGGCTAGTCCTGCACATGGAAGGGAAGCAGGGTGGTCAGCTAATACACTGTGAGACACACTAAAGGCCAGTTCAGACCAAAGATCTGTGACAAGACGAAAGCGCTTTAGAACGTTGCAACGATGTGAACTGGCCCGTCTCAGCTCGTCAAGTCACCAGTGGCTGCTTTTAGAACCTGAGGCACGTCACCTGTTTCAATAGTCAATCACCTTTTAGGGAAGTCAGCAGGTCATCTCAACCCTCTTGTTTTTTATGTTAAACACCAACGTCTGATTATGTGTGATCTGTTTTTAAAAATCCTGACATACAAAGGTTTTTTGATGTTTCATAAAACAGCAGAAAGCAGTCTGGCAGAAATGGTGTAAAGCTGCTGCCTCTAGTGGCTTGTGAGTACCCAATAGGAGAATCTGAAGCATTTTTCCTCTGCTTTGGCATTTCAGTGTAAACACTATACCTTGAGAAAATAACCTGAAAATAACTGGAAAACTTGGCCGGGTAAATTACATTTTCAAATGTACCTGCATTAGTGTGGACACGGCCCAAAGGGTCCTCCTGGCTACTGGCTGTGACAAGCTAGTCACTGTCACCTTGTGTGTGTGTGTGTGTGTGTGTGTGTGTGTGTGTGTGTGTGTGTGTGTGTGTGTGTGTTTCACTGAAGCTCCTTATTTGCAACTGATGGTGGAGTTTCCATGGAGTGAGTGATGAGGTTCGGAGTGACAACAGGGGGGGGGGGGGGGGTGAATGGCAGGAGTGAACGATGGAGAGATGGAGGGTGGCTGAAGAACGGGGGCAGGCGCCTGAGGTCCAATCCCATCAACTGAGGCAATTGTGCGGAGCGAATACTGGAGGGAGGAGGTGGGGGGTTGAGGATGAGTTTGCAAGGGAGAGAGAGAGGGGAGTAAGCCAGAGATGTGGTGACTGCACTCCTATTACTAATATGACAATTAGAAGAATAGTAGGGATGTTTAGAAAGTCCAGAAGTCCCAGGATATTTGGTGACGGTCAACCATCCAAATCTTCCTCTAGATGTTTTTATTTGATGTTTTAGCTTCTCCTCTCAAGATTAACCCAGACAACAAAGAGCAGTTTAATGAACAAGTGAGTGAATCCAGCTTCTGAATGAGCCGCTGTTCTGCAGCGGGGAGAGCGGCTCGTTTAAACAGCCAAACAGCCATTTTAAAATGCATGACACAATTAAATGTTGGTAGTTTGTGTCTAAAATAGTCAAAATCTAACAAGAATCGAATGACTAAAATCCAGCAAAAGACTAAAACTAAGTCAGGTGCCAAAATGAACACTGCTGGGGAAGTGATGTAATCCATGACGGTGTACATTTGAGGCCAGACTTGTGTCCATCAAAACGCAAGGCTTTCAATTTGCTCTTGGAATCTGCATAAAATGATCACCCTTTGTTTTTTTGCTACTGGCCTGGTTGGGCCACTGGCTGATTGTATTTACTGGCATATAAGTAATGCATGTAAAAATGTTAGCAAAAAAACAATGTGAATGTCTTATTTAAAGTGCAATTGACATACTACACTCAGAAAACATTTGCTGTTTGGTTGGTATAAAAAATGTATAGTCATTGTCTGCTTTATTTTGTTTTTATTTGTCCGTTCATCCTCGTCTGCCGTCATTGAAAATACTATAGAATGTGGTTTAATTATCCTTTTATCTCTTCTTTTATGTAGTGCTTTTACTCAGAGCGCTTTACAGTTTGCCTCATTCACCCATAAGCGCGCGCACACACACACACACACACACACACACACTCTTTACTCATTATTTGGCTGTTAGTGTCTGTTTGAGTCTGCCTTATCCGAGATTCAAGTGTGAGTAAAGAACGATCAGGTTTGTGTTATTCTTTCAAATCATTTGTCAAATGGTCTAGTGTAATGATTAAAATGTAAAAACTCTGAAACAACCTGTTTAATAGCTGCTTGTGGAAAGCCAAAAGTCAGAATCCATAAGCACTTTTTTACATGTCCATGGGTATGGTATGTACAATATGCCTTTAAAATAAGAATACTGCTCGCCTTGAAGAAACATCCTGACACAGCTCCAGTTTTTACATTTTGATGACATCATTGATTCTTTTGTTGTCTGGTTTTGAGCTTTCAGCGTGCGTTTATACTGCCACATATTGATTGCATTACTGTGCACTGCAGGATCAGCACTCATGAATCCTTGGGTGGTTTCCTTTTTTAAATGACTAACTGTGGATTACAATATTATGGAGTCATCTGGGGTCTGTATTATCTCCAATCAAATAATCCTTGACTGTATGTCTCCTGAATGCAGACTATTGCATCAGCCTGACAGCTGCCATCCTGAGCCAAAATGGGAAGTGACGGCAGTGAGCATTGTATCGGTTTCGTGTTCTCCACCATTCTGTGGAGAGGTCTCTTGATGGACTTGCATCACTCTGCATCTGTGTGGGATTTGTTTTCATCTGTCAGCCTGACACATTATGTGTGCTTTTCTGTTTGTGATCCAAATCACTTAATTACTTTAAGCTACAGTGAATGGATGTCTTTGTATATGGTATTGGACTAACTTCGTAATTTGCTGTGAGCATTCACTGAATACAAAAGAACCTGTCAATAACAATAATGTTTTGTGTGTGTGTGTGTGTGCAAGTATGCGCATCTTTGTGCACGTGTATATAAACATGTGCACATCTGCTTGTATTTGAGCAGGGGCTTGCACCGTGGAGCGGGGTTTGTGGGCAGGCGGGCCTTCCATGGAGCCTGTCAATCATCCAGAGTGGCGTTGCCTTATTGGCTATTATCTCTCCTGTCAGAAGCCTGGCCGTGCCTCCATCTCACCACATCAGTCTCTGTCAGCTCACATGCTGCCTGTGGATAGAGCCATGGAGCATGAAGCTGCATGCTACTGTTATCATTACTTTAGGTGACATGTGCTGTTTCAGCCCAAGACTCCTTCAACAAATGTTACCTCTTATTCTGAGACACGGATGTTAAATTATTATTCTTTTTATTATTTTATTTGTTTAAATGAGAAGGTCACTTACGTTAAAGGGTATTTCACGTTATTTTCAAATGATGCCATATTTTCTTCAACTGATTTGTCAGTTTATCAGCTACTTAAGCTAGACGTAGCTTCAGTATGCTATAGAACAGCTCTCAACCCACACATGCAGGAGCAGCGACTGCAAAAACATACATATAGTACTTTTTGGCAGCTTCACATGGCATATTCGATTTGATGGGTGGTCTTCCACCACATTTGTTTCATCTTTTTTCTGTGTAAGAGGTAAGTTATCCATTTAATACCATGTTGTTGTTTTGTATTTTTGTTGTTTTCCCCTGGCATGTTTATTGTGTATATTAACACAGTCTCTAAATGTGCAATGCCACATGGGAGATATGATAAAATTCACATTGGTAATTACAGTGTGAGGTAGATTTTTCTACTTACAGAACATCCAATGTGTACTGAAGTCTACATATTTATTTAGGATTAAACGCAATACTAAATGCTAGTTAGAATAACAAACTGGATACATCAACACACACATTAGACATACATCAAGACACACATTAAGGGGGCTTTAGGAACCATGGCGACGTACATTTTAAAACAGAATCAACTGTAATGAAAGTAAAAATATGGGACTATGGCTAATTTTAAATATGAATCATTTGACCATTTCTGGTTTAATTTTCTTCCGATAATAATGCTAATACTATTACACCGTGGATACTTCTTTATTTGGTCCTGAAAACCAAAAAGAAAAATGCAATGTATTCAGTATATGCTGGGTGAGGCAATCAGTGCGATGCATCATTTGATTAATTGATCTATATATTTTGGAAACCTAATGAGCTTTCCTTTGTAGATTTTTTTTTATATATATTTCAACATTATTCTGACGATCTCGAATGTGTCTAAACCAGAAAACAGTTAAATGATGTGCGCTTTAGCCCCATTTTTCCTTTTTGAAACATTTTTTAAATTACATTACATAAATATGATTTCTGATTGTATTTTAAATTAACGTAACTCTGAGCATAAAACATAAACTAATGAGGGTGCGCGAGAGGCAAAGTCCCTCTCCTGCACTTGAAATAGATTAGCACACTAGTCAAAACTGAGGCCATCTAATATTTATTACCTCTATAACTTAGTCTCCTGTGTACTGCCAGAACATTTAGCTGCGTGCAGGGAGGAAAGGGGTTAAAAGGGGAACAGCGGTGCCATAAAAGGGACAATGAAATAAACATGACTCACCGTGAAAGAGCCCTTAAAGCCAATATAATATAGATGGCGGGGAAGAGCAGGGTGCCAAAGGCGGTTAACAACAAGCACCCCCACATCAGACTTGAGCTTAGACGTCTCAACATAAAATCCCATCAAGTGCCGTTTTAAGACGGAGGTGAACACCAATTTGGTTACATTATTGTCTACTTAGAGAGCATGAAACTCAAGACATCTCACCACAAGTGCAATGAGAGACATGGCATAAAAGATGACTAAAACTAACTATCCTATCTTTTATACATTAGTATCTATTTCCAATAGAATGTAGGAACTGATTACAAAAAATGTTCCTTGGATAGCAGACAACTAAGGGAAACATATTCAACCCTGAGCATGCAAAATTAAAGGGGGAAAAACCCACTGCTGTAGCTTTAAATCCAGCCAGAACCAGTTGTAGCCTGTAGCCAAAACAATATGTGACTCTCGCTCTGCGCGTGCAAGAGCATGTGCACGTGTTAAGAGTGTGTGCAGGCATTTGCAACGACATTCTCCTTCAAGAGATAAGAGCGACGATGGATTACTCTCACCTCTCTACCGCTCTCTCCTTTTAACCTTTAACTGCAGAGCTGATTGCAAACTTTACACATGCAAATAAACAAGGTACGATGCTGTGATCATAAAGGGATATTTATACAGCACATGGCACGTAAATAAGAGGATACACACAGACACACTTAAGCATCATTGGGCGAACGGTAATCTTGGCATTTGCTGGCGACAAACAGCGACACTAATCACACAATTCAAACAGGCACACACTCACATGCACATCGTGCTTCACGTGGCAGCATCACTGACGCTAGAGGCTGGGCCACCGTGTGCTTTGATGCTTTTTTTTCTCCTCCTACTTTTTCCTTCTCTTTCCAACCATCTCCTTCTTCCTGTCCCCTTCCTTCCATCCCTACACCACATATGTTTCCCTGAAAAGTGTGTACGCAGCTTCAGGAGATGGGGGAGGCTTTAGGAAGCCTTGTCCTCACTTCCCAAGCTTGGCCTGGTTGAACCAAACTCAGCAGCTCCAGCATTCCCCCGGCCTTCTAAAATTAGCAGAGAGGATCCACTGCCTCTCCGGGGAGAAGCAGGGACCAACTGACATGTCTGCGTTTTCATGGAATCATCTGGGCCATCACGCCTCCCTCGCGCCAAGCCAGATTTGTTGCATGTTCATGGTATGTGTGTAACCTTTTGTGTGTTTTTTCTGCACTTACTGTACTGAGCCACTGCCGGGAATCATGTTCATGTACAAAACCAGTGAATATGTGTGGGTGTGTTTTATGAAAAACAAATGCCAGCTGCTTTCCAAATCCTGTTGGCTGCAATCAAATCTAGTGATCCTGACACACTGAGGTAAATACAGAATTACTGTCACTAAGGAAAGTGGTATTTACTATTTGTGGAAGGAGGTCTGCCCACAGTTACTATAACTATGCTAATCAAAGCTTGTTAGAGTAGAACCACTGACTGTTTGGCCGTCTGGTGAATGGAATTGCAAGGGCTTTTCCTTGCAGCAGACATGAGCACACATACATGTGTACAACATGTAAGGTGGTGCCCAGGATAAAGATTATGATGCTGTAAGCATCCACATAGCAGAGGTGTCTTCAGCAAGAACTAAATACAACAGCGAGGGGGCCACTTCCCAACCTCTGACCTCCCTATTTGTGAGCACACACACTGACGCAAAATTGAAAATGCACGCTGAAAATCCCAAAATTACACAGCTATATGCCGCTAGGGATGACTGTACGTTTGTGTGAAATCTCACACACACACACACACACACACACACACACACACAGAGTCAGGCTGCCGTCTAGCTTGGAAGTCAATAACATTATCCCCTCTCCATCTCGGCGACGGTTATTAGTCTGGAGAGCCAAACGGCTCTCTTCAATGACACTCTGGAGATGAAGGGATAAATCATCACACTAAAAGGATGAGTGTGTGTGGAGGAGTGAGAGAGAATAAGAATGAGAGTAAGAATCACAAAGAGAAAAAATATACAGTCAAGCACAGCCTCACAGACGTTGAGACAGTTAAGTCAGGGTGGTATGACTGTTTTGTAAAGTAGAGATGACGTGAAGACAAGTCCTTCTGAACGCATGGACTGATGTTCAGCTTGACAAATCTGCCTCTTTCTGAGCACGGTACCCATGAGTCTCTCTCTCTCTCTCTCTGCCTCCCTTCTCTTTCCATCCGTCACACTCACTCTGCATCCCCCCCCCCCTTTATTTATCAAAAAGAGAGAATGTGCTTTATTTGGTCTGGTACTCTAAAAGCATCTCCTTTCTTACTTTCTTCCCCCCACCGCTAACTCCCCTCTCCATTTCACCCTGCTCTCACTCCGCTGAGAACCTTCAAAATACAAGGAGAGAAGAACAAACGCCAGAAGGCGTACTGCTAGTTGGATAACACACAAGTGAACACCTCATGGACTAATGTGTACTATTTCCATTCTGCTAAGGACATTACGTCAACAAATTTGGGCTGGCTTTACTAACGAATTGTCTTTACCTACATTCTATTAAAGTTTCTTGAATGTTTGTATCAAATTACTTGCAGGTAACGCTTTGAATGACAACACAATTTTTCACTCCTTGCCCCTCCCCTCAAACCCCTCCTCTTCACTCTGGGTGACAGAGGGTTGAAACAAATAAACTGACATCGTCACAAAAAATAAGGTGACATGAATTTAAAATCTGAACATTGACATTGAAAAAACACTTCAATAAATAAAAAGTTTTGTTTGTTTTGTTTTCAAAGCCAAATTTTCTTTTTGATACCAAATGTAACTGTTCTGGCTCCATACATGTCCTAAATATTGAATAATATAAAAAGGGACAGACGTCTTCAAGTGTTAACGGTTGATAACCAGCGCTATAAGGGTTTGTAGAAAAAGCGGAGATGACGCCTCGTATCAACATTGAAAGGATATACAGAGCTATGAGGTGCTCAAGTCAGTAGACACCCAGAGGCCTGAGGCTTAGACGCCGTTTTTCACAGATTAAATCATTTTTTGAAAAATGAAAAAAAAAAATCAAAAATAGCTGCCGTATCATCATAGTTGATATTTCCCAACATAACGAATTGAGAACATTTGAATTTTAAGGGAAACCTCCCAAGTAACATCCAAGTCCTTTTGCATGTCTCAGAAACCAAAAAGAAAGCAACACACATCTGCGAGAAAAAGTAAAACTGTGTGTGGACCAATCTAAGTAAATGCCAATTCCTGTTGGACAGCTGGCTTTATGGTAGAGTGGCCAGCTCCACTCTGCAGGCTATCACTCCAAATGTCTATTTCTGGAGCCAGTATGAGTGTTTGTGTGTGTGTGTGTGTGTGTGTGTGTGTGTGTGTGTGTGTGTGTGTGTGTGTGTGTGTGTGTGTGTGTGTGTGTGTGTGTGTGTGTGTGTGTG
>JAVQJL010005578.1:0-14384 GCA_036024295.1 Nannoperca obscura
TTTTTTTTTTTTTTTTGGGGTGAGACAATTGATTTCTCTCTCTCTCTCTCTCTCTCTCTCTCTCTCTCTCTCTCCCCCCCCTCCCCCTCTTCAACAGAAGATGCAGTGTTGCGCCCCATCCGTTCAGCCCCATGTTTCCCTATAGGCAACCCCCGGCTCCAGTCCCCACTCTCCTCTATGGCCAGTTGTGTCCTCCCCTCCACCGGTCCCACCGTCACCCTTCCCCTGCTGCCTCATGCCTGGAGCACCGGGAGCCTGTGTGTCCCTGCAGCGCTGTCCTCCACGCCTCTTCACCTCCATCCCAACAGCACTGAGGGAGGAACCTGCCAGTGGACTATCGGGATAGGATAGTTATCTCGAACACAGGTCATACTGAGGAATGTATTTCATAGTGTCAATGTGTTTTTACCAGAGGAGAACGGTCAAAGTGTGTCAGGTGTGTGCGTATTGGGAAGTCTGGATTAGAGTGAATGGATTTTATACTTGTATAACATGTTGAATATTTTTTCTAAGTCTGAATGAGTTGTTGGATACATGGTCTTACAATAATATGTGTAGAATGAGATAAGTTCTCCTGTGAGTAAGAAAATCTAAATATGCGAAATGGTTCAGTGCTGTCTATCATTGTAAAAGAACAACTTCAGAGGAGAAAAGGGAAATGATGACCTGTTAACTATACACATGCCAAAGTGAATTATGGTGCACTACAAGGAGGATGTTCTACTGTTATACGCACATGCTAAATAAAAAAACAATAATCCTGAAAAGCTGTTTTATGTCTGTCTGGTTACTTTGTAAATACTATTAACATTTACTGATGAGCAAAAAACGCTTTTAAGGAGTAGAGCATTGAAATATGTCTATATTAACAATAACTTTAATTTTAATTAAGTAATCAAACAAAGCTTTTAAGTGAAGTAAAATTAGTTTTAGGACCAATTTAAGTCAATCCACATATATCTATATTTTAATGAGGGACCATACTGTGTTTCAGAAACAGATGTCCCTGAAAGCACCATTAACCCTTCATATTTATATTGCATGACGTAAGTCTCCGATGATGTGTGATTTCATTACCTGAGTTGCAAAATACCACCGGGAGATTTATTAAGGTTGCGTCTCCTCCGTGCGCCGAGCGTCCTGCGTCCGCAGCTCTGATTGGCCGGCGTGTCTGCGGGAGCTCCACAGCGCCGCGCCGCTCCGGGAATCTCTGGCGCAGAGAGAAAGCGCAGCTTTGCCGCCAGCGAGCACCTAGCCGGGCTGGGAGGGCAGATGATGTGATGTGATCCAAAACGGGCGGCCGGCTGCAGCTACGGGCGGACTGGCACTTTATAAGAAGCGGTCGACCTCGGCCCTGCTCACAAGCCTACTGTGTGTGTCTGCGTGCGTGTGTGTTTCGTCGTGGGAGCGGAGGCTCAGAAGCCCGGAGGCTGACCGAAGCGGTGAGTGGATGTAAATAGACGCACTCGATGGGATGCGCTCCCCTCCCGGTGCGGCGGCGGCGGCGGTGCTGGTGGTGGTGATGGGGCTGGATGCTGATGATTTACTGCGCCTCACGTATCGACGGCTTTTTTCTTCCGCAATACTGGCAACTCCACCTATGCACCCTCGGCGTTGTGGTAGAATTAAAGATGATCTAACGCTGTTTCCGATGTATCAGTGAGGGAGTTTATTAGGGTGGCAGCAAGAAACGAGGGGCTAGGATACTCCACCCATGACATCATCGACTTTTTCAAGTTAATCTTCTCTCCAAGCATGTTGCATTCAATTTCTAAAGCAGTGGGTGCAGCTCGGAGTTGAGGAAAGGGGCCTGCCGTTACAGGGAGAAAGTTGATCAGGGGTGGTTTCCCCCGACAGGCTAGGATCTCTGTCAATATCTAGAACGGATCTGATGATGAATCTCTAAAGGGTATTACTGACGTGAAGTGATAGTAATGGGATGTTTCACTTTAGGGTGACCTTCAGGTAAATCTGTGCACAAGATGAACAGACAGTATAAACAACTAGAGCAGATATGGATCCTGTTTTGACACCTTGCTCCAAACAGGGAACATTATATTTTGTCTGTCAGCAAGTTTTATTTTCATTCTTTTTGATTATGCAAGTAAATGTAGGAGAAGACATGACTTCTACGATATCCTTGTTATCTTTATTTCCAAATGCATATCACTGTACATTTGACTGTAGCTAATGCAAGCACTAGAGCGCACGAGGAAGAGCAGCAACAGAACGAGGGATCAGTTTAAGGTGACATCGTTGTTTTATTAGTATACAGGTTGCTGCTGTCCTGTGACCAGCTGCTAAAATCTTGTGCATCTCATGAATGACCTCTGCTGTTGGAGAGCACAACAGATCTATTGAGGACAGCAGTTTAACTACCTCTGCGTGTTGACTGTGCCCCACTGTCCTGCATACTGCTGTGTCATTCTCCTCGCTTTCTCCCTCTAATAACCATCCTTTCTCCTCCCCACGCTGCCTCACGTCCTCTCTTCGCCCCACTTTGCTGAACAAATGGAGATCTGGCTGCATTGTCGGGGGTGGGTTGGGGGGGATGATCCAGTTTGTCTGCAACAAATAAAAAAAAAGAAATATAAAAAAAGGGACAATGGGTAGTTGAAATGCTGTTTGCTTATTACTCTTTGTCAGTTTTGGGGGGTTGTGTCAGGAAGTGTAATTCGTCCACTGAGTCATACGGCATATTTTCTGTGATTGTCAGCTTCAGTGGCTCAAGGCACAATTTGTAGCCGTCCGGTTGAAAGCTTGTATCTCCAGCTTTTGAGGCTCTTAGATTGAAATCAATGCATTTGTGGCATCTTCTTATTTTGAAAGGTTTTTAAAAGGCCGAAAATTCTGAAAGTCAATTTGACTAAATAGTTAAACCCCTTTAGTAAAAAGGGGGTGACATACAAGTTGGAGTTAGAAAGGTATTTATATGACAATAGTGATAAGCACTGCTGATTGAGAATAGCTCTTATGTGCAGGTAGTTTGTACCTGTTGACCTGTGTTTGTGTCTGAGTCACAGGCCTGTGAGTGCGAGCGCAGATTCAGCACAAACATGTTGTTGTGGTTGTTCGGCTCAGTGACCAAAGGACAACAAGAGACCCAAGGAGAGGGGAGTAGATAGGGGCCCCTCATGAACAAAGTGTACTGCCAAGGGATTCAGTTTTTTCCAAAATCCTGCCTCTGTCTTTTCCGAAGATCATATCGTGCTTCAAAATCTGCTGCGTTTGTATTTTCCATGTTCTGAGAAAAGGCGCTGATGATGACTGCAGCATTGTTTGAGGTGTGTGTGTGTGTGTGTGTGTGTGATTGGGTGACAGGATGTTTACACATAATGCTTGCGTGCCTGGGCACCTTTATCTGTGTTTTGTTGTTTTTTCAGCTTTCCACAGGGTTGTAGCCAAATTAGATATTTCAAAAACAGAAGTGACATTGATGCAACCCATATACATGTGCCGTGTGCTATAGGATCATAACGATCCTTTGCCACTGCCTTTGTTGCTATCCATCTGTCTGTGTTCAGCCTCACAGTGCTGATCCACCCAGAGATAAAAGAGAAACGGCTAGCTAGTTAGCAGGAGCTGGCTGCCACATCTCCTCCCCGCAGACTGGCTTATTACTCAGCCCCAGATTTGAATGTCAGTCCTAAATGAATACATTGAGTGTCTGACTCACTCCCATTATCATGCAAATGCAATCCAGCTTCATGACATTGATTCAGTGTGGTTTTTTTTAACGCTTCAACGGTGACACCGCATGTGTTAAAGGGGCGTGAGGCTGGAAAACAATCTGCACCGTAGTGTATCAATAAAAGCCCCTGAGACTGGCTGAGCTGCTGCCAGAGAGAGCAAAGAGTTGTAGAGTTGTTGTTACAGCTGTAACACACCGAATGACACAAATGAGTGGCACAGAACTTAACGTCTCATCTTGATGATGTCACCCATCTGTGATGATGTCAGAGACACACAGGAAAACACAGAGTACTTGAGCCAGAAATTACAAAAAAAACATTATATACATTTTTTTGTAGTATAGTAGTTTAGTACAACATATAAGCAGAGAGGTCAGAAAAACAAACCTTTTAAAAATATACTAACCCAGTGACCAACCATTAGCCAGCTGAAGACATAAGTAGGCGTACTCTGACGGACTTGAAAATGAAGAACACTTCCTTCTCTATCTTTTCAAAAATCTAATGAGAAAAATGTTGTCTTTAACATAATCACAACCTAAACATGACATGTGAGGTGTGTGTTGAAATCTAAAAATCATTAGAACTCTGTAGCGTCCTTTTTAATGTTATTCTGTGAGCACAAATGTCCATATATATCCAGAAAAGTATCCCACTTCTTGTGACATATTTACTTTACTTATTTAATTTCATTTATATTAAATTAAATGTATAAATGTATTGGGATTTTGTTTATGTTGAGATTTACATGACACAGCCTGTCATATAGACAATATATATATACATATATATGTCTGCCAATAAGTTACAATGAAGCACAGAAATGCTAACAAATTAAAAAATATATTTAGGTGAATTGAATTCAACAGTGTAAAAACTGTTACTGTTGTGAATATAATTAAAGCCTGATACGACCTGATCACATATGATACTATCTATCTACACCTGCGTTGGTACAATCAAATGAAATCTAATGCTGAACTATAAATCAAAACCTTTAAAATCTTTTAAAATATTGTTATGTTTAATGTTTATGTAAAAAAAAGATTATTGACACAGACTGTATATGACTTCTGACAGTGCGTCTCTTCTCTCATCAGCCCTGTCACTGCAGTGTATTTCCAGTCAGCCATGATGTCATTACAATCTCCTCCTCTCTCCCGCTCTGGCTCCTCCCCGTCTAATGTGGGTCTGGTCAATCGCAGCGGGCCCTCCGCCGCCCCTCCCACCTCCCTCAGCCTTCGCACATCATACAACCAGCTGCTTGGTCGAGATGTCATCAAGGAGTCCGTGGAAACCGGAAGTTCGGCCACCTTGCCAAAGAGCCGTCAGAGGTACACGATGACCAGTGTGCGGAGCGCCATGGGGATAAGTGACAACTTGGCTTTGTCCTCTAAAAACCAACCTGTAACCAGAGGTAGGGGCCTCCCCACCAAGTCCTCCTCCAGTTCTGCCCTCTACTCCTCCTCTTCCTCCTCTTCGCTGTTTAATACAACCAACCCCAAGCTAGCCAAGAACGGGGCCAACATGCAGAGACGAGCTGAGAGCCAGCAGCTGGAGCTGAGCAGGGCCAATACAGAGGGCAAAATTCACAATGATCTCATCAATAACCCCAGTTCAGACTGGCTAGACAACTCACAGCTGCCCCTGTTCCGTAGAAGGACCAAGAGCTTCTTGGAGTACCATGAGAAGGGCTGGGATCTGGACCACAGTTGGGGAAACAAAGAGATCAAGGAGGAGAAGAAGCAGCAACCTTCCCCAGAGAAGGAGCAGACCAGCCCTGCCAAGGAGAGGGAGAGTCAGAAGGAGGAGAAGCCCTGCAGCAAGCAGATCTGCCAGGATGAGAAGGAAGAAGTGGAGCCAGTGGTGGAGGAGGAGGAAGAGGAAGATGAACCCGCACCAACACCAAGACAGCCACTGCTACCAGTGGTGGTGGAAGCCCCTCTTTCCTCCACCTCCTCCTCTTCCACCAATAGCCCAGAGTGGGTCCCTGACAACCAGAATCAGGCACCGGTCCAGGTTATAGAGGATCTCTGTGCGCAGGTTCAGGCAAGTCCACGCAGTCCTGCAAAGCCCCCTCGGAGCTCCCAGCCCCGAGTGATCAAGGTGGAGCTGCACCCCAACAACGAGAACCAGTTCCTGCAACAGTACCCGCCTTCTTCACCTAAACAGGCCCGAGCTGCAGACAGGAACACCCCTACCAGGAGCAGGGCACCTCCTTCCCAGCCAGATCCTGAACCAGAGACTGGTCTCCCTAAAGTGGGCTTAAGAATGGATCTGACTCCGGACACTCCATCAGAGGAGGAAGATTCCAGCTGGACCACCCTGTCCCAGGAGACGCCCTCTCCTCAGACTCCACGGGAGACAGGTTCGACATGTGTGTTTATCTTTTCACCTTTCCTTTTTTATTAAATATCTGTGTTAGCATTAAATCATGCCTCTGTTACACCCTCCATTCATTCCCTTTCGTTCTCCCTCCTTCTACCTCCTACAGACAGTCTGATCTGTATATTTACCAAAAGCCTCTTCTTAGAAACGATTCCAGCAATACTTCTGGAACCTTTAAGGCCCCTGTGAGCCACCTTATGGCGCAGAGAGCGATTAGGGTGGACAGAAGGATAGGATGCTGCAGAAAGCAGCGTGTGAAAAGGGAAGGGAAAAAGGAAAGAGAAAAAAGCAGAGCTGGATTTAGTAAGTGACGATTGCCAAGGATGTATGACAAAGCAATAGTTAAAGAACATGAGAGAAATATAAGAAGGCAGACGGGGGGGGACAGAAGAGAGAGGAAGTGAGAGACGCTGTTGCCCATTGGGTCCTACTGCAGGGGATGAGCCCCGGTGTTGCTATGACAACAGAAACTAAGTAGGGACAGGCTGACCATCTCTGATGTGTACCCTGTCCATCCCATTGTGTGTAGCCTTTTGTACATGTTCATGTCATGATGACATGTCCGAACATGCACATGTATGTGTTTGTGTGTTACACATGTATGCTATATTTGTTTGTATTGCTGTCATCCATCAGCAGATGTATGGAGTGATGGGGACCTGCCCCCAGGCTGGCGGGAGATCTCAGACTCATCAGAGGTTTATTTCTGGCACATCCCCACCGGCACCACCCAGTACCACCGACCTGTTGCCTCTGGCAACCAGGACACTGAGCCAGACACTGAGCCTGACCCACAGCAGAAAACACAGGACTCCCTCAAGCCACCAAACGAGGTGAGAGGACCCACAGACCCAACAGGGGAAACATATTTATACAGTATTAATATTGCGGTTTTGAAGTACTAGTATTATTTTTAAATTTTAATTAAAGCTGAAGATTGTTTTATGTCAACATACTCAATCCCCAGGGAGAATACACATTCTTTTATGTGTAAAGGTTTCATGGTTAGAAAACAAAGAGATAATAATTTATATAGATGCGTTAAGACAGATTTCATTAGACAGAAGTTGAGGAATTTATATCTCCAGCTTTGGATGAATGCCGAATGCTGAAGTGATGATTTGGGAAGTGACGTTATGCTCTCCTCAATATTTGGATGGCAGAGATGTCTCTAGCATGTCTGGTTCGACTCTTCTATAACATTTTAATTTGTAACAAAAGCATTAAAATGTTCAATCTTAATCTTGAAAATAGTTTTAGTTTTAGTAGTAGCTAACTAGTTTTTTAACCACATCTAATGAGTCTCAAAGAGCCATATTCATGAGAACGCCATCTGTTGATGCGTCATGAGATGAAATTGAAAGCTCTGAATAAACTAGTAAGTCGACCTTGAGTAAGGAATGTTTTGTAAAATTAGTTTTTAAAAAATATTTTTTTAAAGATTAAAGTAGTGACATGCAAAAAACTTTTTTAACCGCAGGTTTTCTGTGTAGCTGTGGTCAGGGAGGAACCTCCATTATATCAAAGGTTGACAATATAACAATACATTGGAAAGTGGTTGCTCTGTCTGTCTGTCTCTCTATCTTTATCCGTCTCTCTCTCTCTCTCTCTCTCTCTCTCTCTCTCTCTCTCACAGCGCCCCAGCAGTCTGATATCCGACAGCTCGGTGGAGCCGGTCCCCTCGCCCTCTGGCTCCTCCCCCTCCTCCTCCTCCTCCACCCCCTCCAATGATGTCACCTCTTTTGGACCAAATCTCAACATCACCACCTGCACAGCCAACGTGAGACAATGAGTCACGGTTATTTGGGTGTTCACTTGTTGAAATTGCCTTTCTCTGTAAAATTTCAAACACATTTTTGTGATGTTTTTAATGGTTTAATGGTACTGCTACATAGGGTGACATATTCCTTCAACACAATGTACGGGGAGTACCACTCCTGGTCTAGCGTTTGTGTCTAAATCACACATCATGGCCAGCTAATTAGCTTTCGTCCATCACCTTGTTTAGCTGTCTGCATTTTCCCCTAAAAGCTTCATGGTGTTGGATATATCTCTGATTTCACTGCTGCATTGATTAAATTGAAATGAGCACACAGTATTCTCGGTCCATTCCTGTCCAAAGTGCGTATTTGACAAAGATGAATATCTCTCATATTAAATTAAAATGAGTATTATCCTCTTCAGTTAGTATAAAGCAAACAAGATCAAATAAGAATCCTCATTATCAAATTAACACATCAATATTAGAATATACCACTTTTTTATCTCTTTTATTTCTTTACCAGTGTCAGTGTCTACCATTAATGTTAGTCTCTTTCTGAATATCTGTCTGTCTGTTTTGCTCCAGGAGCTGAAGGACTATCCAGTCTATCCAGATCCCAGTCTTAAGGCGTTTGAAGGGGCTACTCTCCGCTATGCGTCACTTAACCTCAAGTAATACACACACACAGTTTTTCTTCTAGATATGTGCAGCAAGGAAGGTCATGGTGTATTTTTGTGGACTAATTTGTGAAATAAGACTTTACTCTGATTATTTGTTATGTCTGATGTTTCCCTGCAGCCCCCCAGCCCAGCTTGAAACTGTGGACCTCAACAATACCTTCTCCGATCCAGAGGCAATGGTGAGATTGTAACAACAATATACAACATAACAAAAACCATCATCTGCAGGGATTGCTTACTGGACAAAATCATGAATATGTTCTGTGTGCTGATTTATATACAATACATGAGCACACAGGAGCCCTTGCATATTCTTTCATGATGATTTCTGTTTTGTCGGGACAGAATCCTTTACAATTACAGGCAAAGGCCTCAAATTGCACATAAGTGAGGATTCAAATATGATCACAAGCCAGTGTGGTGAGTAACCAGCTGATTTACAGTAATTTCCATAGTCTTAGGATTCAAATACTATGCAGATATAACATTTGATGAGCACATATTTCTCTGTTATTAAGCCACTCTGACCTACTTTGTTGAACAAAACCTCAGCCTTTTAGAAAAGCATGTGTTTGTCAATGAAGGGAAGTCTCCGGGCTTTGTTTGCAATGACGTAATGAATCTGCTCGCTGGCATCCTGTCCTCTCTCGCGCTCCGTGTTTGTTGCAGTGCCACTCAGTGGTTACTCTGTGAACTAAGCTGTGGTGATTGAAGTGTTTACAGCCAGGCTAGGTTTTGCAGGAGGAACAGCATGTAGAAAGACCCAACCAGCAGATGTGTGGGATGATCAAAATGAAAGAACGAGCGGAGGGATAAAGGGGGGAGGAATGGGAGGGGAAACTGACAGAGGGAGTAATCTTTTCTTGGACATACGTATCATCTGCCTGGAATCACAACAGAGAAGGAATATTGCTTGGAGTCGGAATGGAAGTGTTCGGCCCAACATTTAAACTAACCTTATTGAAAAGGACATATTCAATTAATCCAACAGTAAAAAGTCAAATGCCCCACGCTCACTTTTGTGCAATAAGAAGTCATAAAATAGAGGCAAATGTTGCATCATATTTTAGATTCCTAAACCAAAAGTACCACATATATTTTCTTGTTTAGACTGGATTTTTTAAAACTTAAATCACAAAGGACAGACATTTTTACTCATAGGCTTTTTACCAGTTTGAATTCAAGTGAAAGGAAAGCTTGAGATATTCCAATATCTCAGAGGAACCCAGAAACGCAGGGGAGACGTGTGGGAATTCAGATATGATCTCACGATGTGTGAAACTTTAATGAGTAAGAAGCCAAGAGAGAATAATTTGGTCAGTGGGAGAGAGAGAGAGAGAGAAAGAAAGAGAGGGAGAGATAAGGTGTATTTTGTGTGTGTGTGTGTGTGTGTGTGTGTGTGTGTGTGTGTGTGTGCTGAAGTGCATGTTTGCTTGACACTGTTACAGGGACATTTATACTGAGGTTTTCCTCAGCAGAGAAGAGCTCCAGGTTGTAATAAAGAGAAAAAAAAAAGAGATAAAGAAAGAGAAAGGGTGGTAATAGCTGGTGGGCAGAGGCAATCTACACACACACACACACACACATACAGTCTTTCATATTTCATGAGTTGTCTTCCCCAGTCAAACCTCTCTCGGTTACTGCTCTGATGGCTGGCTTGTGATGGTACAGTAGCTGTCACTGCATACAGTACTGTATCTCTGTGTGTGAGTCACTGTGCCTGTGTGTTGGATTAAGTTTAAGATCAGAATTAAGATGATGTTTAAAAAAGAGTTGTTCTTAAGCATACGGTTCAGGTTTAAAGGGAAATGGGAATTTATTTAAACTTGGATCTTATTTTTGCAGATTTGGCCGTGGTTCATTTCTGTTAGTCTACACACCAGGTTCATTACTGAGATCTGGGACTGGTGGCAGCATTACTGTAAAGAAGTTTGTTCAAAAAGCACGATTGAATTAAACAGGTTTTAAACAAACCCACAGATTAACCAAATTCGTTTGCAGGGGAACAATGAAACCCAAACTGTTTGTTCGTCATCATCCATCACAGTTTTTAAGAGTGACACCTTGGTTCAACTTGACCTACCTTACTTGCTGTAATTGTGCACACACACAGTTTTCCTGTGCAATTGAGGATTGTTCCAACATTTTGGGTGACGTGTGGTGGAAATCTGAAAATAAAGAGTCTCTATTTATTAAGCTTTCTCCAGAAAGGACCCACTCATGTGCATTCGAAGAGTCAGTTAGAGAGGCCAGTGAAAGACAGATACAGAGTAAATTTCAATTACACATTGATGTGCTGACTTTTTGCCTTCAAACAAAGTGGTTTATGATTTGTTATTTAAGCTTATTATTTATTACAAAGTGGTATTAGATAATCTGGCTAAACTCTCAGTTGTGTATTTCCTGTCTAATTTTCTGAAATCTCACCAATTATTTTGACGAGCACCGTGTTTTCATAACCAACAAAACTTCTAAAACAAGACCTGAGTTGAAATAAAATATGGGATTATCCTTTCAGGGTAGAGGCTAGGGAAGGATATGGAGTCAAAGGAACATTGCAGATCCTTACAAGTTTGACAAAACAAATGTGTGTGTTGTGTTCCCTCCAGTCATTTCCAGTGCGATCTTTGGGCTGGGTGGAGATGGCAGAACAGGACCTGTGTGAGGGGAGGAGCAGTGTGGCCGTCCATCACTGTATCAGACAGCTGTCCTACTGCAGGAGGGACATACGAGACTCTGCCGGTGTCTGGGGAGAGGTCAGTGTGTTAACAGAGACAGACAGTTACATACATTATATTGTATGTATGCTATAGTGGAGTGGTTTCCCGACATTTTAAATTTAACGGACCCAAATGAAAAACGACAATTACTAGAGCCTGTTCTTTCTTTTGTTTTGCTTGTCTATATTAGAGCACGAAGAGTTAACTATCAATAATGCCACATAAAATAATATATATACACACAATAATGTATCTTTGTTTGTGGCCTCGCAGGGTAAAGGGATGCTGTTAGAGCTTCAGGACCGCATGTTGACCCTGGTTGACCCAGATGATCGCAGCCTGCTCCACTCTCAGCCAATCAGCAGCATCCGTGTCTGGGGTGTCGGCCGAGACCACGACAGGTAGGTGGACGTTCAATGAGATGCAAACAAGAACACGCGTGTAAACCATGCTACAAACAAACGCATAAATGTGCAAATACACAGCATATACAGTAACACGACATGCATGTGTGGGATTCTCGCTGGTAGAAACTAACTAATCATCGGAGAATGGAATCAGCCTCATTGTTATTGCTGCATTGAAAACACCATAATTGTGCTCATTGCCCCATGTTTACATTCCAGACTGAGGCCTTCAGTCATTTGGCAATGTCCCATGGTCTTAACCTTTCGCTATTGAGCTGACAGTGTGCTGAGGCTAGCACAGCTGCTAATGGGGGGGGGCTAGCTAAGCCCTCATTGAAATGGGCCCCTCAGGGTTCCCATTAACATGTGGAGCAACCACTTCAAACACTCACACAATGCCTAAACATACATACATACATGCATAGATTTAATATGTATGAGACATTAGGCCATATAAGTCTTGTGAAAATCCTTTCTAGGGGCTAAATGTTAAACCACTAAGAGTTAAGACACTTTGGGAGATTCACTTTGGAGATGTGTCACACAACGGCCGTACAAATGAGAAGAGTGGTGGAGGTTTGCAGTCCAGGAAGCTGTCTGGTCCTGACATGTGTGATCAGCTGTTAAGGGATTGGGTGAAAATGGAGTTTAAAATAGCATCTGTGTAAAAGGCTTGACCTGGCTTCACTCGCCCAATACTAACTGTCCTGTTAACTTGTTTCTCTCTCTCTCTCTCTCTTTCTTCCTGTTTCTGTAACTTTCAACCTTTCTCTTATTCTTATTTCTGCCTTTCTCTTTGTCTTTGAAGTGCTGCCATGGTCTCTTTCGTGCACAGAGGGATGCTGTGGGATGCACTGTCCCACTCTTCTTCTCTCCCTTCTGTCTTTCTCCTTTTTTCCTTCCCTCAACAGCAACACTACCACAAAATTAGCTCTGTGTGTGTGTGTGTGTGTGTGTGTGTGTGTGTGTGTGTGTGTGTGTGTGTGTGTGTGTGATAGATAAAAACAGGGAAAGAAAGAAAGAGAGTCCCTCCACCCTCTTCCGTCTCTGAGGATTGAGTAACTTTTCAGTGGCTGTCTCTCTCAGCGGTAATGGATAAAGCGTGTAGTTGAAAGAAGAGGGGAGGGTCGGCCCGGTCTAGCTCTCCCTCTAATCCTTTTTTCTTTTTTCTTTCACTCCATCTCTCTCTCTCTCTCTCTCTCTTACAGCATTACAGCTTCCACTCTCTTCATCCTCTCCTCCCACCAGCACTTTAAAATCTGCAGTTTGCAGTCAATACTCTTCTGTTTGGTTTCAGTCTCATGACTTTGGCTGTATGATTCCACCGCGTGTGTATGACTTGGAAGATATTTGATGCTCAGAGACCACAATGCACTTTCCGTACATGCAGCAAATTGTTTTGTAGTATCTCGCTTCTGAAGAGGCTGATTGGTGTGTGTGTGTGTGTGTGTGTGTGTGTGTGTGTGTGTGTGTGTGTGCGTGTGTGTGTGTGTGTGTGTGTGTGTGTGTGCACGTGTACGTGCATATCTGAGACAACATATTTTGCCAGATGTTGGAGCTTAATCCTGCCACTAGAGTGCACTATAATAAAAGTCTGTGCATCCAGGGAGGCCGAAAGTGCCACTGAGTACACAAAAGTATGTGGAGACTCATGTCTATGTGTGTACTTTTAGTTTTTAAAATTTTGGGCAAACCCCTTGTTTAGATTACATTTGAACATTTTCGACAATAATGTGCTTCCAACTTTGTGGCAGCAATTTGGGGACAAAGCCAAATACATACAGAAATGTTTTTTGACCTGAGAATACACAAAGTCAATGACGGAGAATGCATAACCTTATAACTTTTTAACACTGATACTATTGATTGTCAACTTCTCTGTCATTAACACTCTGTATATAGATACAGGATATAATGTAACCAAACAGCTTTGATTTGTTGATTTGATTAGATTTTTTTTGTCTTTTGTGAAAGGAGAAAACTGAATAGCTATTTACCCTGGCCTATGGGGAATGTGTGGGTAGTGACCCATGTGGTGGAGCGGGCTGAGCACTTGTGATCGCTCTGAAAGCTTTGCAACATGTGTTAGGAGGCGATCATTATATTACTGGTATAATCTGTCCTGTGTGTAGGTGGAGTCATTGTGCTGTCATCATAGTTGGTCTGTGTTGTTAGGTTATTTTTATTATCATATTTATTTTCTTTAAAAGAAAGAAATCCCCCCCCCAAAAAAAAAAAAAAAAAACGGTGTGGAAAAAGCCTTGACCTCAACCCCATCCAGCACCTGTGGGGATGAACTGGAATACTTATCACCTCTGAATCCTTCGTTCATAACTCTTCTGGAAGAGTGGAGTGGAGGCTGTTATAGCAACATATTAATGCCCATGGTTTTGGAGTGAGATGTTCAACAATCACATATCGGTGTAAAGTTCGGTTGTCCAAATACTTTCCCACGTACTCCTTCACACTGTGTCGTGCTCGAAAAACACAGAAACAGTGTGCTGACCGGTAATGATTGTTAGCTAATTGATTGAAGCCGGTAGACAGTGATAGGCGGAAAGAAGAAAGACAATGTGACAGAGAAAAAGGGAGAAACGAAAAAGACCTGAAAGTGAGACAGAGATGTTTTCAGTCAAAGTCAAAGTAAAGCCCCCTTCAGTCTCTCCATCCATCTCTCTTTCTCCTGTCTCTTTCTTAATTCATCTATCTTAGTTGTCCTGAATGGTCTCTCTCTC